>CM062826.1:9938223-10160830 GCA_031772345.1 Himalopsyche anomala
TTAAAACAAAATGGCTGAGATATAAGCCAGGATGATCTGTAAGCTGTATGATCGTGTGAATTATATATGGGCTTAAATAATCAAGTACAATAAACGACTACGCTTCTGTACTTCTCACTAGAATATTGTTTCCAAATCTTATCCTGCCATAGAACATTACTTGGCAAATAAACGGAAATAAAATATTTATAGCTTGTTTTAATACACTGAGATAATATTTTAATAATAGACAGCAGGTATCTTTTAATGACTGATATGTGTTTTAATAAAATCAGAGTGATCGGAATAATTAATACGGTTTTCATAATCACTTAATGGTTTCTAAGTCCAGAAACCGTTCGAATAAATATAGGATAATATTGAAAAATATCTTTTGTATGCGCGTAAAATTATTCCAGTTTTTTTACTAAGCATTATTTTAGAATTCATGGACAATAGTTTAGGTAGGTCTGCTCTACAAGTAATCACAACTCTTCAGCATGATTAAGTACTTATCTAAGTACTTAAATAGCTTCAACTCAACTATATGTGTATGTTATGTCCAACGTAATTATACTCAAGGAACACGAGTCTCAAAGTAGAACTTCATCAGAGAGGTATAAAGCATATTTGCTTAAATTACTAAGCTACAACCAGTGTTGAATTTCAATTAAAATGTGCTTTCCATATTACATAATTTTTTGGTGGATTAGTTCATTTTTTAAAATTTGATTTTTATCCAAAGCCATAGCTGTTCTTATTCGTAATATAACCCTCACTTCTATTAGCTGTAATTCGATTCTGATAACAGTACGCAGAGGGAGAGAGCTCTTTTTTAAAAATCGTCTTTTATTAGATTATTTTTTTTTAATTTTAAGATGTTTACTGTAGAGACTTCAATTACTCGACATTTCAACTACTCGAGTATCGAGAAAAAAATCGATATAAATTTTGATAAAATATTTTTTGATGAGATTTTAGACACCCTGACAATAAAGTGATATTTATTATATTTATAATTACATAATATTATAAAATAATAATAAATATAAAAGAAATTGAAAAAAAACGAAGTGAGTTATACAACATTAGGCAAATAACCATGTGATATGATTCTGTCAATAGTAAATTATACATTATGTTTTACTGTATGTACTAAATAATGAATATCAATACAATACGTTTTATAAAAACTGGATGATTTCTTTTCTCAAACAATGCGAGTAATGAAATTGACATGACATACATTCCAATAACTGGTATGTAATTTCAATAAATTCAACGAATGAACAACTTTGCTTCAAATATAATATGTACAGAAAAGTCGTAAAAACAACCATTCAACTGGTACTTAATCAGGCTTTTATTACATTTCTATAAAAATTCAACGAAACGAAAACTCATAAAGCTTTATGCTAAATTGCCTATTTGACTACTCAAAAGCATGTTGATAAACGTGGAAATTTACGATTTTGGAAGCTTTTTTAACGTTCTGTATCACAGATTTTAGCTTTTAATGCCACGTTAAGTTTTTGAATAAATAAATTTCGAATTATAAACTTTGCAAAAGAGGTGGGCTTTAAATAAATAAGTATAATATTTCTGAGTGTACATAATATTATAAGTGTTTTTCCATGTTTGCTTGATCTAAATTTGCTTGATTAAGTTATTTTCAAAAGCTTTCACCAAAGTGGTTTCAATTGAGTCTAGAATTAGTTTTACTTGGTTGCGTTTGCGTTTGTATGATATGTTTCAATGTCATCGTATATCACTTGAAATGTGTTGGCTCTCAATTTGTTATAAAAATATATATTGGGATTATTAAAACTATACATTACACATTTATTTAAAACGATCAGTACTGATTTCAATTGAAAAAAATAAAACTGAACTGGGCTGTCCAAACATTTTCTTCATCGAATAAAAAAAGTTTGTAACTAATTAAGAAGGGAAATGTACGCGGGTTTTGTTTTTGACTTATACGACGTATATAATGGAGAATTCTGCCATTCTGATTATTTTTTTTAGAACAATGAATACAAATTGTTTGTTCGTCCAATGTGAAAAACCAGTCTGCTATTAGGAATGCCACTGAAGAGAGCTATAACAACGTTTAACGGTATTGCTTTGGAGTTATACATATTTCATTTGCGTGAATGAGTTCAGATGAAAAATGTTTTTCCACTCATTAAAGTAGACTTTCATGGAAATTATTCGATAGTTTTTCTGTCATGTTTTTACAGTGTTTTCATTTTTTTTCACTCTTTAAAAGCAATAAACTAAATTTTTATGATGTAATTTTTTAAATTTATAAATATGTACAAAGTTTAAATAAATACTGAAAAAATATAGTATAGATTTGTTGTTAACAGTGTCTTTAAATAAACAGAATATTAACAGTAGCAATAAATTCAAGGGTATTTCATTGAGTGATATTTATTATAAGTGATTTAAGCACTTCAGGGGTGGGCTGGAGGGAGCTCAGAGGGGCTTGCGCGAGCCCCTTGTTAGATTTTACCACGCCGGCGATCCCCTTGTTAAATGAATGGAAAAAAATATTCTCAGATCAAACTAGTACATAACTGCAATTTCTGACATATACTATCTACGACAGCTTCCAGTCAGTATATATAGTAGTACATTTTTAGCCATTTACATTGATTAGTTTATGTTAAACTGCATATTGTTGCATATTTTAAGTGTATTAAGTAACAATCGTTTGCTTATTTAAAGTATTGCATATAATTGCATATGACTGATAAATTACTTTGATATTGAGCGAGCCCCTTGTTAACATATTGGCAGCCCACCACTGAAGCACTTTATATGTTTTAATATAAGGGTAAAAAATAAATGAGATAATTCTGTACCACTAATACTTTTCGAACACATCTGTTTTTCCTAAAACAAAAACTTGAAATATACCATGACCATCCTTGAAAGCTACCCCAAATGATTCACAAAAAAGCAACTACGCATTTCACTACAATACAGGTGGCCCTTGGCTGGCACCCTTAATGGGCTCTTAAGAGACAAACTTAAATAATATCAAATATTAAGAATGAAGAATGTGCAAATGTTGAGGATTACCTGCCCGTTTTACTGAAGATGTTTTGGTAGTGATAGTATTTATTAACAAGACAAATAATAAATTGAACATTATTCACAAATATTATATTATTAAGATTATTTTTATTATATTTATTTAAGACAGTCAGAACGCTATAAATAAAAACATTTTTAATAATCTTGATGTAGATCGTTAAATTTATGGTTTTAAAAATAACCTTTAATACATTGAGTTTATTAAAGCTTTTGATGTTCACATTATTTTGATATTATTGTAGAGTACGTCTACTACAGTGAACACTCTCTATATCTACGTCATAGTAATAATTATTGAAGGGCATGTGTTGGAACACTTGGTTGATCAAGGAGACCATCGAGGCAGAAATGAAGTTTAATGCAAAAGCGGGCCGGGCCTATGTCAAAACCGCAAAGCTTTATAGAGGAATAACGTCGAACAATTCAGAATTTACGTTATTATTACCCATTGGCATTTAAAGCACTCATTACGTGTATATATAATATTTTTACATAAATCTGTCTGCGCTAAATTTAGGTAACCATCAAAAAATAAGAAATACATTATTTAAAAAAGCCGAAGAAAAATAAAAATAGCCACAAGTCATCATCGGGAAAGTCGTAATAATATAATAAAAAATAATAAAAACACAATATTCCTTTGTACTTCATTCCACTTTATTTAATAGGTCAGGACCGGTTTCAGGATTGACAATTCAGTTGACAATGCTCGCAATGAGCGAAAACCGTTCGACCTATTAAATAAAGTGGAATGAAGTACAAAGGAATATTGTTTTTTATTAATATAATGCCATTCCACCAAGTGTTGACACTGAACACCCTAAAAGTGATAATAAAAATTATTACATGTTCAGTGTGTCATAAGATTTTTTTTCTTTATTAAGTGGGTACTAACTACTTACTGCCGAATGAAAAGAATTTCAAGAGATTGGAATAACGGGAGAAGAAATAAAAAAAATATATTTTCATATTTCATATCAAATGTCGTCATAAAAACTAAATGATATGTCATAAATAACAAATATTTTGAAAAAATAATATTTCATTACATCATTGAAAGGCTTATTTTTCGTTTTTATTTTTTTCTGTAACTTGTTAATATTAATAAGATTTAAGGTATTTCAATGCATCGCGAAAAATACGTGATGCTTTTTTTTATTAAAACTTTCAATATCGAAATACGAATCTTTTGGTATTTTTAAAATCGCCATTGAAAAATCAGTATGAATAAACAAACCCCGGTTTTAGTGGTTTTTAAATATTCGTTGCAATTAAATTTATATATCGAGTCAAAAAACACTTTACACTTTTGCATTCCCTTGGTGAACGATTTTCATACTAGAGTTTAATTACGAACTAAATTGTATTTTTTAGGCAGTGTCCACACTCGCTGTGAAGAATGTAGACTCTCAATAAAGCAACGGGTGCTTGAAAATATCTGATTTTAGATGCCACGGAAAGATAGAAAGATTTGTTTGCAAAAGTATTCGTAGTTTATTTTTACCTGATTTACAATATCAAATGGTGTGGTTGATATAACATAAAAACATTACCGACATTCACATTTTTGTATGATGATTCATAATATTTGTTAAGATTGAAATATTGTTTGAAGAAGGTGTCGGGAAATTAGCCCGTAGATCTTTCTCGGCTTCAAACAAATGAATTTAAATTTTATTTATATTTATATTACATTAAATTTGCATAACATATTCTTGGTACAAAAATTACTAATTCCATTAACGTACCATTAATAATTAATAATATTTTGTATATACGCATACTAATTTATTTAAAGACTTTCTTAAGACAACGGCTTATGCCATATCGACGGTGGAAAGGAAAAAGGACATAACCCACGGTTTTTTCAAAACAGCTTTTTTTCGATAATCACAATCTATACAACTTAATACACATTATATCAAATGGATGTAAGCTGAAAATGCTAAATTAGTATCTAAATTTAGCTTTTAAGTTTAGAAAAGAAGGGCATATGGAAATTGCGATTAAAAACAAAGACTGAAAAAAAGTTTTTTTTAAGAAAAATATTTAATTAATATCAGATAAAGTCAGCTCAAAACCAGTTTATCAGTCTTCATGTTTTAAAAGCTATTGTATATTGCATAATTTTCCTTTGGCCCAAAATCTTCAAAAAACGTTTTTCGTGTCTTCTGTAAAATTTGTTATGTGTGGTTTTCGTCATTTTCCCTTCAACATTCGATATTTAATTCATATTACAAAAGACGCGCTCAAACATTATAGATTTTACAAAGTGTTTCGTATCTTTGTTCGGTCTCTTTTATTTTATTGGATACCCAAATTTTTTTATTTACTGGGTCAGATTTTATTTTTTTAATTAGACAAACCATTAATCATTTGAAAAGTAAATCTATAAAAACTGTCGGTACTGGGATTAAAACCCGTGACCTCCGTGTTCTAAGCCAGCAACGTTGTCACTCGACCACGCAGCTGGCAAACACGACTTTTACATATATTAATAATTATAAATAAATTATATTACAGCGTAAAATCGTAAATCAAAACTCAAGATTTGCTGTCTAAAAAGAAGGATCCAGATCTTTAGTAAAACATTATATCTTATTATTTGCATTAAATATTAAATATTTTATATACATCATTTAAATGGTTATATTTATTAATATATAAATACTTAAATCAAATTCTCAATGTGATAATGTAAGATATCCAAGCGTTTTAACAATAAACAGTAATTGATTGCATCATTTTCAAAATATCTAGTATCACTGAAGGCATATGCTTTGATGTGCTTTAGTAATTGTTACCACCACACAAAGGTGCGGTGTATATTTATACGTCGTCGCCACAAATTCTAGATCGAAAAGTAGCATTTCCATTGATGTTGAATTTCGTGTTGATTGCGTGTTTATAAAAGAAGCGAACAAAAATTTTGTTTGTGAACCAAAAATATATATATATTGCCGTTGCTGAGCACACTGAGAATAAAGCTCTAAGGAATAAAGAAGGAAAATAACCTAAAATAATATTTTTTTTGCAACAAACACGTTAAATTTACACTTCATATAAATCCAAGGAAACCAAACAATAAAAACGTAAAAGTAAGAAAATACTTCTTTCAAACAGGTTGAATTCTTTTGATGGCTTATATCAGAATAATATCACATCGTCAGATAAATGTGCAAAGTTCAGAACTATACAAACTTATCATTTTCATGAAAAGATAAATTTGATAGTATAAAAAATATTTATTTAAATTAATCAGAGTTTTTTTTACAATTTTTATGATCAAAAAATATCGAAAGAAATGAACGTAAATAATATTATCTGAATATGTAAAATGAAACAACCTTCGAATTGATCTTTTATTCACTGTAAGGGTTGTTAGAGTATTGAACTTTGTAACATACAACATCATTATTTCAGCTTTTCAAATTCAACAATCATTTTGATATAAACAAAATATGCTTTTTATTGAACGCCAATTCTCTCCGTAACAGATGTACCATCGTTTTACAGAATACATATTTTACGACTGAGAACTGTTTTATGTCCCGGCAGAAAGGGTAGAATAAATTATGGCAAATGATTTGTTAAAAAGAGTTTTATTTTTATAAAAAGTAGAACGCAATGCAATGTGGACATGTGTCATGGATTAAATGATTTCAATGTTTTGGTCTTCATTATTTATTAAGACGTTTTGTCAATCTTAATTACTATTATTTTAAAGCCTTGAGACAAATAATTTGCATATTTAATTATATTTACTCATAATTATACAAATGAATATGAGAACTAAAATATTTTTTAATTTCTCATTTATGACGTTTGTATGTACAATAATCGAGTTTTATTTGAAAGATTATTATTTCATTTTTATATCTCTTTTCCTTTATCTCTATCGCTAATTAAACCACTTTGCAATGCATTTTGCTTTCAATTAAAATTTTCTATGTTAATAAAAGGTTTTGGCCAACGATCTTGCTATTGTTTGATTTACCTTCTTTTGAAAACGCACGAAAAATCTACCCTTTAAATACACTATTATGAAATTCTTGGCAAAGCAAAGCTCTTTGTCTACTATAATTAACTATAACTGGTTCCAACATGTTAGTATTGTTCGATGAACTGGTAGAAGGTACACTTAAGTGACCGTAATGAGCAAAGTTTGAACAGAAAATTTAATATCATCGTCGAAAGCTATCTAAATACTTGCTTTAAATAAAACTACTTATAAAAATGTGTAATATGTATTCAAAATTAAAATATTACAACACCACATGTTAAAATTATTTTTTATATCGTGTAGATAGTAAATACTTCATTAGGAGAATGAAGTATTTCAACTAGATGTTCTTTAACAGAACCGGTCAATTGGTTGGCTTCTTTTTTGTGAATAATTTGTATGGAAGAACAATGCTCGAAAAAGTGTGCGTCCTATACTTTTTTCAATAGTCGATGAAAAATAGCTTTAACCTTGTGATTGATCAAAATGTTTCATCAGGCAAAACAAAAGATTCTTTAATAAAAAATATTGATATTGAAATAAATAAATACTGTTGCACCTCAAAGCGTTTTCATATACGCTTTCTTTTAAAAAAAAAACATTGTTGATAGGTATTTAAGTCATCATCAGGTTGATTTAGAGTTGACAATTTTTTTTAAATTCACGAAATAATGTACTAAAATGCGGATATAATATATGGGAGTCCGATGCTGTTCACACTGATCGAGTCTTGCGACAATATTACTGACTGATAACTTACAGCTGTTCAGCAAAAAAATCTGTATATCTAACTGACTTATTACAAAATCACTTTTGCATAGCTATTAATCTTTCGTTACCTAATTTAAATATTAATAATAACTAGTAGTGGAATTTTCGCCATCTGTCTTCTTAGTGATTGATATAAAAACATATAAATCAAATCAGTTCATCAAATAGAAATAATGACTTAATTATTTAATCATCAATCCTTAAAAAGTTGATTTGCGAATTAATTTTTAATGTCTACTGTGCATAGATTTATAAATATTCATGGCCGTTTTTCATTCGATGTTTTATTAAAAAATTCTGAACCAACACTTTTAATCGAGTTAACAGAATGTTGGATAAAACAAAGGTTAGTATGCTACAAACACAAGCAACATGTAATGTTTATACAAGTCAATTAAATTGAATCACGTTTACAAAGAAAGTATCCCAGTAGAAATTTTACAATAATATCAAGTAAGTATAGTAAGTGAGTAGTGATTTATTTATCAGAATGAAACACAATTTCTAAAAACTATTGTATGAATCTACTATTTAAGATGAAGAAAAAAAAATGAGTACCTTGTCACAAAGAAAATGAGATTTTTTTAAATGCCAATAACTATATTTTAAATATAAATAAAGTGCTCTCTAACAATCTAGTATATTTTTTTATCTATGTTCGCTCTCTATCTCTCTTTTTCAAAAGGATAAAAGGATATTACTAGAACAGGACTAGTGGTTAGCTAATTGATCTTGTAATGCCTGTTTTTAGGATGGAAAGGGTGAGAGAAAATTCAAAACATCAAATACAGGACAGAAATTTGGACAGAAATCCATAAATCGATTGAAAAATTAATCTTTAAAAACTGTCCGTACTGGGGTTTAAACTCGTAGCTTTTGTGTTCTAAGTCAACGACGTTGACACGCAGCCGGCATTTCATATGTAAATTAATATTATATCTTTTTTTTGTCTTCGCCATTAAAACTGAGTTACACTTTCCCCTGATTACAGAAAATAATTGCAGCCATCTTTTAAATCAGGACAAGTAGTAAAGAAACATACTTATATTAAAAAAATATCCATTTATGATTCAAATAAATGTTCCATGCGAGCGAACCCAATCATGAGTCGAGAGAAGATAAACATATATACGACCGATTGATAGCGTGGTACTTCCTTTTTTTCATATTAAATACGAGTCCATCACAATTAGAGAAAAACCGGACAGCCTATTTACTGGCTATATGTGATTATTGAATTTAATTTACAAAATCATTTAAGTAAATTTTACATTATTATTTATACACAAAAAAGTAATAATATTTTTTTGACGATAGCCGCTAAGCGTGAACAAAAGTATGGCAACATTCTTTTTTTGAAAAAAAAAACATTCGACATGTGAATTTTTATGTCAAGATACATGTATTGAATTCGTTATATGATATTATTACCATCAGGCAATTGTTTGAGTGTTATATTACCAATGTTTTGGTAAAGGTAAATTTAATATTATATTATATTAGTTATGGATTAATGAAAATGAAGGTAAATATAATATATTATTATAATGTGTATGTTGATATTGACAAATATATTATTTTATATAAAGTTCATGGAAATACGTAATAAAAAAGGTACGTATGTAATTGTTTTCGTCTGCTCATTGATTAATTGAAAATTTACAAAATAATAATGTAGATAACATTAAAAAATATTTTTGTCAGCCTGTTTCAATAAAATACTAAATTTCTTGTTCCAGTAAATTGAACGTTAGGTACGCAGTTCTCCGAATGAATTTGTTCCACTAATAATTTAATGAATTTAGGCAACCTTTTTTCATACCTTTATCTAATTTTGGCTCTGGATATGTGCTTTATTTTTATTTATGAATAAAATGAGAATATAGAATGCCTACCGTCGTTTTTCCAATAAATACATATTTATTATTGGATGTTAAATACTCTGCCGATCAATTATAACGCTTGGATAGATATATTAAAAGCAAATATGTACAGAAATAGCATGAAAGGTAACACGTGTAAAGCTATTTTTGTTATGTATCAAAAATAGATTGTGTAAAATAAGAATGTCTTTTAATTACATCAAACTTTACTTTACCAGTTCGAAAGGCTTCAAGCAGTCATTCTATATTTACGAATGTCATATCAATGATAGTTCAAGGGCACTAAATGGCAGACTTTATTTATTTTCTCAGTTTTTGATAGCCGTAACAGCAAATTAAGTAATTTGCAAGCACCCGATTCACATTGTTCGATTGCGCTAACATTTTTTAGAATAAAACAGATCTTTTTACTTTCTAATTTCAGGATGAGATAAAGTGAATGGAAAGGTATAAAAACAGCACAAGCATCCGAGAAACAAATCCAGAAATCGAAATAAATATCAAAGCATACAATTTTTACACCAAAGATCCAAGCCATTGAGTATTCATCCGGATAAAACAAGAAACAAATGAGCTATTTACTTTTCTATGATACAGTGGAAATTTTCCTGATTGAATCGATATAATACTTCATCAAAATCAATAATAAGAAGGCAAAAATAGGTCTTAGTATAACATTAAAACATAAGTATTTTTAATATTTTTTTAAATGGTTAACCTCTTAATATTTTTGTGACAAGAATGCAAACAATTATTCATATTTAATTTCAACTAAAATTTAATAAAGATATTCCAATTATTTTCATATATATTTAATCATCTTACAACTATTAAAAAGTTATAATCATATTAATTTTTAAATGATCAGTTAAAAAGTTTGTATATGAATTTAAATCAAATATTTCACATGGAATTTGAAAATTCCGTGTATTTAAGTCAGTCATTTAAAAAAAAATTCAACAAAGCTCTATTATTCTCTGAGGATTTCCTTGAAGCAAACAAAGCCTCAAAATGTCTGTAATCGAATTTAATCGAAGGCATTAATCAAACTGTCAAAATAAAACAAATATTTACTCAACGCTCTGTGGGGTAGTATTTTTTAAAATTCTCAGTATATACATAAATTTATATATCGGACGTTAAAAGTAAGTAATCTGTTGTAATTAAAATATCGATGTCTTTTGTATATGTGTCTTTCCTTTTAATGTGACTATAAATACACATCGACGACATGGATATCTCTGTAATAACTATTACGTGAATTAATTTACATGGTAAATAATAATAATCATATCGTTCATATTAAATAATATATTATTCAATATACTGATCCATCTTCGTATTATAACATGTTATTCGGAAACTTAACCACATTAATTATAATAAATAATCAACACTCCATTCAACTATACGTCATTGATTTGGTTAACAAATATAACCGCACAAGCACACTGATTTCAAAAGCTAATTCTGGGCTTTTCAAAAATATATTTAAACTTCTATTTTGTACATGTGAGTGAGTGCTGAATCAATTATATTTGTTTGATATAACAATATAGTTTCTATTAGTTAAACTCACTCGTAATAAACAATTTGAGGCTGAAAAAGTTATATTTTTGTACAGTTGGATTTATTTTTAGATCTTCTAAATCAGAAGACAGCAATTACATATCGTTCGATTAAATTTAAAACAAACCATGTTCATATTAACTGAGCTCAATAAAATGATTACTATCTTTGTTTGTGTAATATTTTATCGTCGTGGGACTATTTATTGCATAATGATCGACCAATATAAATAAATATAAGAATATATTCAATGTAAAATGAAAAAAAAATAATCAATGGTTAGTATTATTTAAAAAAACACTCGTTTTGCTTTTTTGAGAAGCTATTGAATAAAAAAAGCAAAACACGTGTTACCTACTAGTAGAAAAATATCATTAGTAGCCTCTTCCATCGGAAAGTTCACATGTTTTTTTAATACAGAATAGATACGTTGCAAATAAACATGATGTTTTAAAAAAGGGTATGTGTTGTAGATAGTTATTAAAAAAAAAAAGTATTAATATAAAATGATTTTTTGAAATTTAATCAAGTATCTTCAATCAATTAGCCGCCTGTGTGGTCGAGTGGTCAACATCGTTGGCTACCGCTACGGAGGGCACGGGTTCGAATCCCGGTACGGGCAGTTTTATAAATTGATTTTTCAATTGATTTATGAATTTCTGTTCAAAGGCATGGATGTATGTGATGTCTTGAATTCCCCTCTCCTACCCATCATATCCTATGAACGGGGCGTATAGAGAGCGATTAGCTAACCACTAGTCCTGTCCTTGCCCTTTCCTTCTATTCCTACTCTCTTTGGAAAAAGAGAGGTTGAGCAACTGAGTAACAAGCAGTTCTCGTAGAAAAAATCTGTTGAGATAAACTCCATTAGGAGTCCATATGCTCCATATTGGGAGCGGACATGGAATAATAATAAAAAAAAAATCTTCAATCAAAATCAAACATTTGTATAATTAATTAAATTATCTAGGTATAAATTCATTTAAAATGTAATTCAAAGAAATAATTAATTAGATTGATCGCCTTTTAGACTTATGGTTTACTTTTATCTGTATGCGTTTTACAATGTTGTAATAATGATGTGCCACAAAGCGACCACTGACATAATGTCAACAGATAAGTCCAACCAAATACATGTCAGGTGTAATTGCTGACCAAGCCAACCACATTTGTGGCGTTGTCGGATGACAAGCAGTTCTATTTGATCTAACATATCTGAGTAAACACTTTACGCTGCACAGGGCTTGTAAAATTAACTGTCACATGCAGTCGCACATTTTCAGGCCCCGTGAGAAATACACGTTTGAATTTAATAATATTTCAACATGGGAAATTTTTCCTAATTTGTTTTTCTCTTTAGCAAGCAACTGTAGTTTGAAATTTATCAAGCGCACGGGAAACGGAAATGTGTTGATTTGTTTTTTGAATAAAAATAAAAACAGAATTCATTTTTAAAAAAAAACTCAGAATTTAATTAACTTAAACTATATCATAAATAACGTATGTATGTATAAATAACGTCATCTAAAATGAAACAATGTATGTACAAAGTAAATGAACTTAGTTTGATTTTTAATATTAGATGGTTAGTTAATATATTAAATACTTTGTACAATTATAAATCTGAAAGTGTGTGATAATTTTGGCTTTCTATGGAACTGACATTATTTTATATAACCAAGTCAACTACATTTTGCAGTGCACTATTATGCAATATATTTTAATAATTCATTCAATGTTTGCACAGCAGGGTTTATGAAATATTTCATCAGAGTGAATAAATTTAATTTATTCAGCAATTGTCATTGGGACCGGTAGCAGTGCACTATCAAATATGCAAAAATATTAAATGAATCATAAAATAGACTCTTAATTAAATATTCAGTTATACAGTCACTAACGAATAAAATTTATCCACGAATAATCTATAATATAATTATTTACTATTGCATGTTATGACTCTTACATTTGGTTTAAATAATGCGTAAATCAAGAAATAAATGCAGAAATGTATAAAAACCCAATTAAGTAATAGACAAATATTGTTTCATAATATTTCTATTTATGTAGAGTTTTTTAAATTTTATTTAAATATTATCAATTTATTATCAAATATTATTCAATTTTAAATTGTTAAATATAAATAACTATCATCTGAGTTTAAAATGTAAAATTAGTAAAGTTTAGAAAGCTTTATTTCTAGGTCAATTAGAATAACTATATTACTATTATCATTCAACAAAGACAACATATTTTGACAAAATTCATTATTTTACTATACAATCACGAAGAAATAACCAACTCAAAGAATGCCTTCTACGATCAAGTATTTTGTGGTAACTCAGATTATAGTAAACTAGAATGAGTTTGAACAATATTGTATAGTTCTGCATCCTACTGTGGTTTAATCTCAAAAGCAAAAAATCGGAATAGAAGCAGAAATAATAAAAAAAAACTCTTCAAATTAGTGGAAGAAGCTCTGCGACGCTAGAAAGAACGAAAGAAAATAGCAAAAAATGATTGGACATAACTTTTCTTTGTAAGAATTCACTACGGTAAGAAAACTGAAAGATGAAAGTAAGTCAATGATCTTATATTGTTTATTCTTCGAAGTTTACAAGATATGCTTTTAGAAGTTTCACAAGTGCCAGTTTTTAATAAGCAAATAATTTGTGCGAAAACAAGTGTTATAGAAAATAATAAAAAAAACAATCAGTTAGAATAATAATTACGGGAATGCTTTACAATTTCTCATGTGTTTTCTATCAGTTAGTTACACTTGAAACACATTTTTCAATCGATTTGTGTAGATATTGGCAATGCTAAATTTTCTGAACGAACATGAATCTAGTATATAATATTCTCTTGAGTTTTTAAAGATCAAGTATCTTACAGCGATACTGGTAACTTTTTTCTTTTATGTCAGCAAAATTATTATGATATGTCCATAATACAATAATTATTTCACAATATAACCAATTAATATAATTTAAATGTCAGATACTATATAACAGCAATTTCCATTAACAAATTAATCGTTTGTAACAACACAGGCTTAGAAGATCGTAAAATGCCAGTTTCATATTTATTCAAAACATATAGAAGGTATCAAATTTAAATAAATCGAACTTGAATAACATATAGAAATTATTAATTAACAAAAAACAAACCTTAGCATGGCAATAAATGTTACAGTATAATTTATTAAATACAATTAGTATGCAATAAATAAAAATATACTTGTTGATTTTGGTTATTTAAGAAATACGACTAAAAGTTTGTTTTTTATGTTATTCTACTAAAAGTTAATGTTTATAAAATTAATATTGTATAGTTTACAAATATTACTAAATTAATTTAAGCGCCGTAATAATTCTGTTGAAAACTTTGATACGTCAAATATATAAGCATAATATGTGTAGATGAAAAGTTGTGTTTTGTAGAAGAAACAAGAATATATTTATGTTTTAATGAGTACTTTCCTACAGAGCATGCGAAAATGTTTTGGCACGTATAAAGTTTTCTCAAATGCCCAAAACGAAATATCATGTTTTTAGTTTAGGGTCTGACTGTGATCACTTTTATTATTATCACCGTCTTTACAAGCCAAAAACACTGCTTAACATTACACGAAATTAGACCTATAATATTTTGACGCTGAGTTTATATTAATTTTTATATTTTTCGCTATTATCATGTTATAATAAAATTGCAATATTTCATTTTCTTTTATGTACAAATAATGACCGCGAGTGAATTTATTTTAAATGCTTTTATAGTTTGACAGTCAGCTGTCAGTTTTTTAAAGACTGTGTGTACACAACAATATACTTAATATTGTATTTATAAAGTCACTGCAGGGAACAAATTACAAGAGTTTTTTGTATTTGTATACATAATAATTATACATTATGTATATTTTGACTGACGATAACATAAAAAGAAAACATAGTCTTCGTGGACTTTAACTAACATTAATAAATTGCCAATGCGATATATATGTCTTCTTTTGACTAAATAACATTAATTCAGATACTTTATCAAGTTATTGATATTTTTAACAGTGAATAATAATAATTTTAATTATTTTAATTAATATAAAGAAACTTATTTTAGTTTTCTCTTCGCAATTAATAAAATATGTTAATATTAAATATTGTTGTCACAATCATTTTCTACGCATTTCCATATGCAATAAAATAAAAGCTCTCCTAAATAAGCTTAATAAAATAATCCTAGATTAATTTAGACATCAATATAATGATCTTACCATGAAGAAAATAATAAATATAGCATTAAATACGATAATTTTTATTGTTTGACATTAAGCTTAATTGTTTTATGATTAAACTTTATTTCTATTATTAAAAATGAAATGATTTCTTTGGTTCTTGCATCGTATACTTCACTTATTTTATTTACTCAATTAAATAAAAAATTTGTATCATATCACATTATTTTGTGGCTTTTTTTAATATGATATTAATAAAAAATAAATACAAACGATAACTGATGATTTTTCTATAAACATCAAAAAAACATTTGAAAGATACTAATAACGGTCTTGTAAATAAAATAACATACGTAAACATCTACGTTTTGTGGTTTACCTAAAGTCATTTTTTTTAGTCAACGTCAATTTTTCAGTTAAAATATTCGCAGCAGTTAAGTATTTAATTATTGATGAAAAATTGTTAAACCACTTTATATATAACCGTAAGAAGAATTACAATTTTCATAATATATTTTTACTTGCGTAAAATAGTCACATATCTATTTACCTAAACAATATTGCAAAATATTGAAAAATTATTCAAATATTAATTTTATTGTTAAGAAGCAAAATCAAAAGTTTTCATTTAAGGAAGTATCTTGTTTTCTTCTAAGCGTTTTCCATTATTTAATTAATTCCATGAAAATTCTGCTTTAACAGAAAAGTTTTCATTCCTTTTCAGTAAAGTTTTTAATAAACTAATTTACATTATTATGCATAGTAAGCATAATAGGTATAACACTTCAGACAATCAAATGCTGCCATATTTTTTAATATAAATAAACACTATTCATCACATGAATATTTTAATAAACTAATGTAAACGTGTTGGTTTTGTCAGTGTAAGTAAAGTGAACACAATAAAAAATAATTAAGTTCGATGAATTATACTGCGGCAGTTTTATTATGAAATTATGTAAAGAACAAAAAGTGTGCTCCATTATTCAAAGTTAACATAATTAAACTTTTACATTAACTGTGGAATCACGTTTAATAAAATATGATAGATGATCTTTAAGTGATTGTGCAATATACAAAGACAAATTACTTTTAAAGCAAGGTATACATTTTGCTTTGTTATGCAAAGTAGATTATTGTACCACTGAATTAAGTTATTGTAAATTGTAATTTAATAAGAACCCTTTAAATTTTTACATTGGTATTTAAAAAATCATAACTCAAACTTACAAACGAGCCGTCTTCGTTTGAAATGTAGTGATTTATAGTTGACTTAAAAAATCATTTAAAATGTAAAATTAAAACAATATTTAAATTGATTGCATTAAGATATTGTGGAACATTATAAATATTGTAGAAGAATAAGAGAATAAACATGCATATACTCTCAATTCGACAAGGTACAGTCGTCAAATTCTGATTCAGATTATTGATAATAAATAACGCTGCTTCTTTGTGAGAAATTTAACAGTTCTTATTTAACAATGTTTCAACATAATGATAATATTTAAGTTCACTGTAATTTAATTTTTTATTAAAAATTTCATACATTTTAAGAAGTAGGTCCTCCAGTGTGTGTGTAAAATCACTGTTTTAGTGTTACGGAATATAATATAATAGGACTTTATTTTTCATCAACCGTCACGAAAGTGTACATTTGAAAAACATATGTATGTGTGTGTAGGTAAATAAGTACAAACAATTGACATCGTAACAAAAAAAATATCACAAACAGTGCCATGGTCAAATACTATTAACATGGAAATACGCTGATTTTTTTGTGAACAAATAAAAAAAACGCTTAAATCTGCTGCAGTTATTGTTATCTGAATATTATACTATCTGTAATAAAAAAAGATATTAAGTACAGCTATTGGTACTTAGAACCAAATAATGTATACACATAATTTAAATACGTTTGTCACTTTTAAGGTCTTAACTGTCAATTATTTACGAAAAGGTAGCAGACAAAATGTTAATATAAAATTGTAGATCTGATAGATAATGTATTTTATACTTCCATCAATTCTTATTTCATATCTCATCAGCGACACTTTAGTCGCCTTTAAGTAGTTTTGCGTGAAAAGATGACCACTAGTTTAAGAGATAATATATATATATATATTTGCTAAGTGCCATACCGATCATCATTTAAGCCTTATGTTTTAATTAGTGACATATTTTCTACTAGTTTCATCAGTTTTTTTATTCCGTCGTAACATGCAACACAAACCATTCTCAATGACACTATTTATTTTAGTCTTAACATACTTTAAGGGGTCAAATATACAATAACCTTTTTAAAATTAAACTCTATTTAACTATTTAACTATTTTAGACACTCAGTATTGGTACGATGTGTTTATTAACTATTTCCCCTTTTCAGGCATTGAGCTTTTGTATAAAATAAAATAAAAGCAATGTCCTTTACACACTATAACTAAACTAGTCAGAAAACTAAACAACCGCTTCAAAGATTCCACATAGTTCCAGTTGTTGAATATAAGTAGAAAATGTCAACAATGAAGTTTGCTACAACAAACCAGATATTTTAACAAAATAAATTCAGGCCCCAGTAAACTTAAGAGCCAATATCGCTTTGCGTGACGTGCAAAATCTATTTTTGGGATTGTATAATCTACTTTCAGGGACTCTGTGAAAGGTCTCACAAAGAGACGTCAATATATTTCTAAAATTTCATCTTTCAATTCGTCATTTTGTTTAAACTAGTCTTATTTCATAATAATTTTAATATACGTAGATTGTTGCATCATAGACATAAAATGCCAGCAGTTTTTCAAAATGCGTTATACCAATTCATGATTTTTCATGTTTTATAATACACGTTTTTTAATTAGGCTATTCAGACAACAATGTTTAAATTATGTAACTTTTTCTCACAAAACAGCGATGCTCGCAAATCAGTTATCTGTCTCTTTATCCATATTTCGCCAACAATTCTCATGAGAAAATTACAAAAACTAAGTAATTACCCATTTAAACATGTTTCTTTACGTCCATATATACAAATTATTTTATTTGAAACTTAGTATTACAAAATATTTTTTCTTTGATTTTTAGGATTTTTCTTTAAATTATGATATTCTAACATATAAATAAAACTTAAGTGCATAAAGGTCAGACAATATTTTTTTTAAATAGTGTAGTTATATTGTAACCAAATTAATTTGTGAAATAACTTAAAAGATATTTACGTTGTCAATTGCTTCAAAAAAGTTATTGATAAATAAATTATATTATCTCCTGAAGAAAGAGTTGAAATTTTAAAGCTTTCTGGAGAATTTTTGCATATTAACATTAGAGGAAAGTGTGAAAAAATCGACAGTATTTTCTATATGAATTGAGAATAGATTTAGATTTGATTTAGTGAGGAACTCGGAGTTTAAAAAAAAAGTACAAGACAGCGCCCCCCCTTCACTTCAGTAGTTATGGATAGACGTTGGAACTGGCTGGGTCACGTGCTGCTGATACCTCCAGAAAGTTTTAATCCTTCCTACCACTTCTTGCGACCGATGGGATTTCGCATTCCTGAAAGACCGCCAGGTACTATCCATAGTGTGTGCTCGGTGGAATTGGGGGATGCTGGCATGTCACAGGAGGAAGCAAAGCAATTGGCAGGAGGCATGGAAGCATGTAAGTGCCGCGTGGCAGCCATATGCTCAACATAGAAAGCGAATATGTTATGAGAAAAAGATTTATTTCTATGCAACGATTTGATATTAAACTAATAGAAAAAAAACTTTTTTACCATATATGCTTAAAGTGTGAAGATATTGGTATATAATTGAGCATCTAAACAGAAGCTGTGAAAACAGTTTGTAAGTCAGTTACTCAACTTCTCTCATTAGAGAGAGTAAGAATTAAGGAATGAAAATGGAAAATTACTTCTAATATCAATTCGCCGTTACGTAAACTTGTTTGTAAAATGAAATAGAGAAAGATTTGAAAAGAAATATTAAGATTTCCCATACTATAATTCGAGCCTACGTAACGTTACCAACTTAAAACAAGTCACATTATTAATTTCGTCAAAATAGATATTTGAAGCAATCATCCATCATACAACTAAATAGTGTTTACAATATTTAATTTAGAATTCTCTGTTTTGAATTTGGAATATCATAATTATACTCAATATGATTCTAACGAGCTATCTAGTTTTGTGTGTTTATCCAGCGCATGGTCGTGATGTTAATACGTATTATGTTAGCCGAGATCAGATTAGTTGATTCGACTGTCGCCCACGACGGAAGTGACGCCACTGCCAACTAATAGAACATTGAAATATGGCGTATGTCCTGCCTAATGGAAGTAGAGCATTCGGGATATTATGGCAAAGCATGTCATTGTCGCCTAGTTACGTGGTCGGTAAAGTAGAAGTTTATAATAAATGTTAACTCTAACCTAAATACCGATGATTTAAAAATGGCCGCTCTAATGATATTCAAACAAAACTTAGAAGAATTGTGCTAATATTCAAATGATTTTCTTGCTGACTTTGAATTCAATGTCTATAATAAAACCACTGTTAGATAGATAAAAATCGGAGAAACCTTTTTTGGGAATATTAGTTTAGAATTACTCTGTAGAAAAGTGTGACGCTGTAGTGAATGGTGATGGATACAACGTAAAATACCATAGGTCAGTGATTGGCAAACTCATTAGTCAACTGCGCCAAATATCAATTATACAACAATTAAAATTTATTTTAAGAGCCAAAATTTTTGAACATAAACTCTATAAGTAGATGCATTGTTATTAACTCGCTAAGGGTACTTATAAGCTGGCTTTTGCTTAAAAGGTTCTCATTCTGATTGAGGTACATTCGCTGAGATCGCCCCTTCCAACTCTAAGTTTTAATACCGAAATCCGACTTCTGCGCGTGGGATACAAAGTTTAAATCGCACTGTATGCGGTATTTTGTGTTAGAGCCACACTCAAGGGGCCAAATAGCCGCATGTGGCTCACGAGCCGCAGTTTGCTGACCACTGTCTTAGGGAATCTTAGAAAATTTAAGTGGAGGGCGCTTACTATAGGCGTTGTTGATTTTTTTTACATCTCAAGTTTGGAATGTTTTAACCCTATCAAATTTCTTCCTATTTTACACTTTATTTAATTTATAGCTCAATTCTCAAATAATAAGTAAAGTTTATTAATCATAATCTAATAGTTTAAAAGTCAACTTTTTGCGGTAAAAATATATAAATCGTTGTTTAACAGTGACTTTTAATTTTATATCGCTCATTTTTGGCAACATACAAATAATCTACGATAAAAATAAGTTTTTAAGTGTTTGTCTAAAAAGAAGTTTGCGGAAATACCCAACCTGACGATAAAAACTTATCTGAAATTATTGAAATTATTTTACAAGAATATAAATGTCATATTTTTAATAGAATGAAAAAAGTGTCTTTTATTTTAAACTGAGAAAAACTTTGCTTTTAAAATAACTTTAAAAAACTTGGAAGAAAACATTATTTTATTTACTCGGAAATTTAAAAATAGTTTCAAAAAAAGAATATTACTTTCACTATAGTTGGAAGGAATGGAAATATTTCAGTGTACTGTTAAAGTAATTCAACCTAAATGGATAAAAACTATAAATATCTGTAAAGTATACCAATTCAAACTTATAACTTATATAAAACTTATCGTATTATTGCTGCTATTACAACAATATCTGTGTTGCTTATTTTTAAGATAGGTGATAAAATATAATCGGTTCATGTATCTATAAGTATTTATTACATATATATATGTTATAAATGAATGTTTGTTTGTTTGTTACCTATGCGCTCCTATACCGCTCATCCGATTGCGATGAAATTTTGGTGAGTTGTTGTGCGAACGCCAGAAAAGGTTTATGAATCAGCGGTGGGCTCCCAATGCGTTAATTTGTTTATTTGTCTGGTATGCGTTCCTATACCGTTCATCCAATTGCGATACAATTTTGGTGAGCTGTTGTGCGGACCCCTGCAAATGTATATAAATCAACGGTAGACTGTCAATACGTTAATTTGTTTGCTTTTTCCGTATGCGTTCCTATACCGTTCATCGGACTACGATAAAACTTTGGTGAGTTGTTGCGCGGACATGTACATGAATCAGCGGTGGGATGCCAATACGTTAATTTGGTAATTTTGTCCTTTATGCTTTCCTGTTCCTATACCGTTCATTCGATTGTGATAAAACTTTTGTGAGTTGTTGCACGGACGTCCGAAAATGTATATAAACCAGCGGTGGGCTACCAATACGTTAATTTGTTTGTTTTTTTCTGTATGCGTTCTTATGCCATTCATCTGATTGCGATAAAGTTGTTGTATGGAAGCCCGCAAAGTTTTCTAAATTAGCACAGCCAGCAGTGGGCTGCCAATGCGCTTACAAGGTGCTCGCTTTATATAAGCACAATTCTCGGTGTTCTAGGAAGCAGTGAGTTTTTTTATCATTCTGATATTATAGTACTTAAATAAGCAATCGATTGTTACTGAATACATTTACAATATGCAATTTACTGTAAACTTATCAATGTAAATTTCCGAAAATGTGTGCACTGATGCTGTCATAGATAATAAATAAGTCAGAAAATGCAGTTATGTACTCATTTGATCTAAGAATATTTTTTTCTCTTAAATTAACAAGGGACTCGCCGACTTTAGTAAAATTACAAGGACCACAGGCGAGGCAAATTGATTCACAAAGTTTTTCGACAAATTTCGCACAGAATTACAAAAATCATAAGTGGCTCAGTGAACGTGTTATATTAGCAGCCAAAAACAACGATGATGATGCCATCAACTTCAGGATTCAAAACGAAATACCAGGCAGAGAGACAAAGTATAAGTCCATCGATACTGTAATGAATCATGACGAAATTGTCAATTATCCAATTGAATTCTTAAATTCACTTGATTTGGCAGCCATGCCGTCACACGTTTTAACATTGAAAATTGGCGTACATATCATTCTTCTCCGAAATATAAATCTACCACTTTGCAACGGTACCAGACTTTCATTGAAAAAGATAATGCACAACATCATTGAAGATAAAAAAATTAAATGGAAAATTTAAAGGGGACAATGTACTGTTGCCAAGCATCCCAATGATTCCGATATATATGCCATTCGAATTTAAATGTTTGCAGTTTCCGGCGCGACTCGCATTAGCAAAGACCATCAATAAAGCACAGAGACAATCGCTACAAGTGTGTAGACTAAATTTTGAAAAATTATGCTTCTCACATGGACAGCTGTATGTGGCCTGCTCACCCGTTGGAAAACCTTCAGATCTATTAGTATACGCACCAGACGGAAAAACAAAAGATATCCAAAAGCACTTAAATAAACAAAATTAAAACACAAACACGTTCTTTCTTTGAGTGGCATTGCAACGCATGCCGAGTACTCGCTAGTCTCCAATAAAAAAATATTTCAAATTGAAAATAAGTCAAAGGTGTTTTGTTTTCTTTTTAAAATAAGTCTTATTGATCGCACGCATTCTTATCACAAAACAACAATACAGCAAAATTAGTTGCAAAATGAAAATTTAAATTAAAGTTATAATAGAAAAAAATATCCGCATTCAATAAAGAAAAAAAATATTTATTACTGTAAGTAAAAATTATTCATAACATACGTTTTGAATAAATTTATTAAGTTCACTATTGTCAATTCGATTAATAAATCCATTTTTTTTTTTAGTAGTAGATACATAATTGTTTTGTTTTAAAAAAGTTATAATGCCTAAACAAATTTACATACTTTTTCAGACTTAGCAATTTAATTTAAAAAAAAGATTATTTTTTAAGTCCATTCAAAACGATTGGAAAACTTCATAGACGACAAAATAATTGCATTGTTCATGAAACTATTTCAATTAAGAAAGAAGCATTATATTATAAGATCTTGCTCTGAAAGCGATTTTGAAAATCTTCTATTACAAAAATACGAAATATAATATGGTTTGTATAACTAAAGTTGGTGGATGCGACGTGCCAGTTGTATTACGTTAAAGTGAATTAAGCCAGGCTTAAAGCAATAAAGTGATAATTAGGCAAATGGATAAGCAGTATTAACCTCATTTTTTTTCACGTAAGCAATTATGTGAGTGTCACATTCCTACATATAAAAGGCTTTAGCTATGAATGCACGACGTTGCTCCAAGTTGAAATTAAGTAATAAATAATGTTTTTCTTGTAAATTACTTCCCGGAAAAGGTAATTCCATCAATCAAACTAATCTAATAAATCAGATGAAAACGGAATATTGTACTTTTTACGCAGCTAACTATTATGTTTTAGAACAATTACAATTTATAGATTTAATGCATTTTTATTTAGAATGACATTAAAATAACGTGTTGACAACACAATTGATAAAAAACACGTATAAAATATTTTTTTTATCAAGTTATCATTCTGAACAAGTTTACAGTTCATCAAATTATAATTATAAATTTACTCTTCTTTTTCTTTTTTTCGGAAAAGTAACTAATTGGATCAACTTAATTCAATTTTTAAAAACCATATTTTCTTCATTTTTATATTTATTTACCACAGGTTGTTAGAAAAAATAAAATAAACAATTTTTGTATGTTTATCTACAGAATATTGATTATAGGACAACACACCTTACTTTCTCGCACCTTTAGTAACCGGTATTATGTTTTTCAGCATTTTTTTTTCGTTTGTTCTAGCCAACAATAAGCAGAGCAACAAAAACTTTGATAATCCACTGTTCACTGTAAATTTTCAAGTAAAAATAATAACATTATAAAAATTTAAAATAATTTTCTTAATTTCAAATATGGAATATTTTTGTTCATTGAAAAACAATTGTAAACACTCACTTTTTGTCACATAAATGTAATTTGCACAAAATAAAATTATTTATATGTTTAATGGCACTAAATTATTATTACGCATGGAAAATTTAAAAAAATACTTTTTTTTTATTATAATTGATTATTTTGATCTATTTAGGCTATCGCAATTACTGCAAAAACACATGAGTTGAAATAAAGAGTTTTATTGTATTCGAATAACTTTGTTTTGAACAATGTTTTGGATTTATCACAGCACGTTTTATAAAGCGTCATGCTTTGTTCGTAGCATGGGTGTACTGCAACAACAACGAACGACATCCAATTAGGCCGCGATTATATTTGAGCGGTACCGCTGACTTAACAATCATTTCATGAACATCAAATTTCCATTGAAATTGAGAAATGAATTCGACCGAGATGTACAATGTAACTTTATGTATCATGACGTCAGCTATAAATTTTGAAAGATTTTCACGTGTTATGTTGTCTAAGCACTCGTGTGTCCCTATTCGACTATTTTCCCAAAACCATAATTGATGGAAAGTATAAGAAAATTATTTTGTATGTATACGATATGAAAAAATAGAAACCGTTCCCACATAGACGACGTTCTGGATAGACATAAAGACCAACGAGTTAAAGATAAGTGCTCGACCACCAGTTATCCATACAATACAAAAACAATGTAAGTATTATAAAACAAATTTCTTCATTCTTTAAATACATACTTCTAAAAATTCTAATACGTACTACTTAATAAAAATAATTTGTTGGTTTACTCTCATTTTTAAATACCAAATATTACAAACAATAAACAAAAAAAATGGTTTTTCACTTAAGTTTCGGTTTGACAAGCTTTCCAGTGGTTGAAAATCATAGCTTATCTACGAAGAAAAATCTAGATCTGTTTTTCTTAAATAAATATATTGAAGGTAGATCACAAAAATGGAAAGATTTCTCAAATAAATATTTAAAATACACCAGTGGATAAAAAATAAACATGAATTGCTATTTCTAAAAATAATAGTTCATACAAAAATGGCCGTGTAAACTAAAATGTAAATAACGGAAGTGCATGCCTATGTGAACTATGATAGCCATAATTATTATTACTAACCTATGTCGAAATCAGTTACCTGTTCAAAACATATGTGGTTTATTTATCATAACATAACTGCGCCAAAACTGATATATTAATTATTATAATAGTTATGTACGATTTATGATTTCGTATATAAAATACATTTAAGAGATGAGTAATTGTTAAACCCATTTAAAGTATAATATTATCATTGTGCTTAAACATCGTTTAAACCATTGTTTCTCAACCTTTTTGGGAGCGTGGCCCCTTTTGAGTGTCTTTATTTTTCTGTGGCTCCCATACCTTTTTTTTTAGCTCACCGAGGAATTTGAAATTCCTGATTTAGTATACTTTTCCTATAATATCTCCAAAAGACCTTTTTTTTTAGCCACCAAGGAACTTAAAATCCTCAATTTGCTCAAAATTTGGCTCCCCAAAACAAAAATAAATCTCTGTGGCCCCCTTAGAACACGATGTGGCGCCCTGGGGGGCCACATGGCCCTCCGTTGAGAAACCCTGGTTTAAACAGCACACAAGACATTCATGCAGAAATCATAAATTACTGTTCATTAATTTAAATATTTTAAAAATAAATCATTTGAGCAACTGACGTAATGCAATAGAAAAATTGACAAAAGTCTCATTACACTATCAAACGTACGAATAAATTGCAAAGAAAAAAGAAGACATCGTATTTTTATTTTAATCTAATACATTTTTTCAGCTGAACTAACTGTCGAATGGTCAACGAACGCCCTTGGATATTTCTGTTTAATTGTGGTGTTCACTGATTCGAATCCTGAACGGACGCTATCACACATTTATTTTTCAATTGATTTTTAGATCGTTTAAAGGCATGGCATTGGTGTCTATGATATTTACATGTCTTTTCACCAGAAAAAATATGGCGCAAAGAAAACAATTAGTCAAGTAATAATTTTGAGTAAATTGGTAATAATACACGTTAAAAACAAATATTATATAAAAATAATTTAAACTATTCATTGTCACCGTTCAATCAAACAATCATGCTAGTTAATGAATTTACCGTCCAAATTTCTCATCATTTGTCAGATAATAAAATTCTACAGCGTTATGAAAGACACATCAAAGGTAATAAGAATAAGCTATCACAATTAATATTAAAATATAGATATGGTGAGATAATAAATCTCTGATGCTGAGCAATATTTGTACTTCATCTTGAAATATTTTGTTCGCAATACTATCGTTGTAAATCTAATATGTGGAATAAATATGTGAATAAAACGAAATAAGAAACTTGTCTATTTTTTGTGCCTTCTAGTCTTGCTATTGTTCCATAATACTTATATTTGACAATTCCTTCGATAAGGAATAAGAACACTATACCATGTGTTTTGGAAATTCGTTTATGATTCATATCAATTATAATAACTATCTAACAACATGGAAAACTTCGAAATTTTTGACACAACCATTAAAAAAATATAATTCAAGATCGCCGTCTCTTCTTCTCTAAAAAACTACGAATTAGTATTTCTTGTCTGGTAATTTTATTTTTGTTTCTACATTCTCTTCTTTTTAACACATAGTTTTTATAAATACATCAATAATGGCCATTATTTAGGACAAACATTTTCAAAAAAGTAACACTTCGGGCTCTGGGTGATTGATAGAATGGCATTTTAATTTCAGTATTTTTTTATTTTTTTTTAAATTTAAAAAATAAATATTTGACATTACAGATTACGCCAATGCGTCAAATATTTTGAAGTTGAAAGATCATACGAGATATACTCGATGAGTACTCTAATTTTTGAAAGTCTCATTAAATTAACTTCACAAACACCCATGTCTTAGATCTCAAATTAAAATTGGAAAAATCCAATTTAATACTGACCTTACCGGGAATCGAACCCAAATCCACCTGATCGGTAGAGCAAGCTCTAACTAACTTGACCACAGCGGGCGAATTTTAATTACATATTGAGAAAAAATATAATTGTTATAGTATATCGTTTATTTTTATTACTAATATCATACAGCACAAAATAATAACTACTAAATACTAAAAACTCAAAATAATGAAATTCAACATTCTCCGGTTACTGCCAAAACAAAAATTTTCAAAATTCGTCTACTAAACCATTTTACACATACATATGTGTTTGTATTGAAAAAATGTTTTTTTGGATTTTATATGAATTTGCATAATAGAGTAATAACATTTTTAAACCGTCCAGTGAAGTTGTAGTTTATGGAGGTATTCACTTTACACTGCTGATGATATACCATAATAAACTTGCTAACACATACTTAAACGAATGAAAATTTGACGTATATATCCGTTAAATATATTGCACTGATACCATTTCACAAAATTAGCCTTAAATAACATTTTGAAACCTATTGTGCCTCAAAGTCTTTGGGCGGGTAACTAAAAGTACCATAAAACGGCAATATTTCACATTTCGAAGTTTCGTTAAGTAATTATCGGAGAGATAGCTATTTGGGCGATTGAAGAGGTCATTAAATGTGTGGATTGTTTTAGTGCCGCCCGCATTATTAGATGGCCACATAAAGCCGAGGTAAGGTCGTTCATTGATCAGTAAATAAACCTTCAACCATAAATAAATTAACTGGCTTTTTCATTAATGTCAATGTAAATATCTACTTTATGCAGAGAAAAAAAATATTTTTCATTACTAGACACGTGTGTCTGTCACGCTCGTGAGCTTCGTCAATGTAGATCATTTTATCAGTAGGCACTTTTCAGCAAGCTAAAAAAGCCTTTTTCACAGCTCCATATTTACAATTTAATCAGTTATCCTTGAAACAACTATTTTTGAATCAGTTAATTTGAGTAGATGTAGTAAGAGTCATATAATCTATACTGAGAGCGAATATTATTAAATAAATACTTTTATTTTATGAAAATATTTTACAGTTTTTCAAAGTTTTATCAAAACTACTATGACTTTGACTCTACTCATTTTAATGCAACATTTGATTAAAAGACCAAGTTAATCTTTAAAAAGTATCGTATGTTTGTATGAACAAAAAAAGTTATCGGGAATCAATCCAAAAACTCGGTATAAAAGTCTTTCATATAGAAGATTTTTAGAGAAATAAATGTTATTTACGATCGATCAGTGGAATAGCGATTTGTTGGGGGTAACTTTTCCAGACACCAAAGTTAAAAAGAAACTTTTATTTGGCAACAAAGTTATATTGGACAAAATCGGCAGAAATGGTTTTATCTATGAAATTTGTTGTTTTATTTCGCCTATAGGAATGCTATTTTTATTTTAAAAATCCCCTCAGTACATTTTTTGTGTATCAAATTTCTTATTGCAGCATCATTATGTCCACGTATCAAAAAACCTACAATAGCGATTTGTTTTGTCAAATGGGAGTTTTGTCAGATACAATGTTTTTGCAGGTAGCGTTGTCCGCTACCTGCAAAAACATTGTTCTATAAAAAAAAAGTTATAAACAAATGTATCTTAATATTCTGGTATCACTGTTCTTTATTGTGTCAAAAATCATATTATTCTGATCATTAATGATATTTGAATTTATTTGCAGAAGAAAGAAGCACTTTTTACATATAATATTTTAATAACGTTATAGACACATGTGGGCAGAGATAAGAACCTTAAATGTTAAAGTGTCACCTGTGTGGTCGAATGGTCAACTTCATTGGCTTCGTCTACGGAAGTTACGGGTTCGAATCCCAGTACGGACAGTTTTATAAATTGATTTTTCAATCGATTTATGAATTTCTGTTCGAAGGCATGGATGTATGTGACGTCTTGAATTCCCCCCTCCCACCCATCCTATCCCATAAACGTGGCATATCGACAGCGATTAGCTATCCTTCCATTCCTACTCTCTTTAGAAAAATGGAGGTTGAGCAACTGAGCAACAAACAGTTCTCGTAGAAACACTTCTGTTGAGATAAACTCCATTAGGAGTCTATATGTTCCACATTGGGAGCGGACATGGTAAAAATAATGTAAAAGTATGTCAAAAACTATAAGCCATTCTAAAAAAAAAACCTTCCCGTGTTAGTTACATGATATGACTTATAAGTTATAATTGAAAATGAACAACATTATATTTAGTCCAGATATTATATATATATTTGAATCAGAATACGTAAAAAATATTTATTTTAAAGATAAAAATACATTTTAATTCATCCATCCTGAGGTCATTTGTATTTTTTTCCCGTGCCACTTACGACGTGTGTCATGGGTTTGCGGCCTCTGTCTTAAGGAGACACGATTTTGTCAGTTTATAAAGGGAATCAACAGATTATTTAATATTCAATGACTCAGCGTACATTTTCAACAATTTCACTAACTATTCACCCAGAAAGAGGATCAACTCGAAATATTTTCACTAACATACATGAAAAATTGCTACTCCGGTTGTTATTGTAAGAGTGATGTGATGTCTACATTAGTTTTAAAATTCGAAGTGAAATTAACAATAATATGATAAAAATAAATACACGATAAAAAAAATATGGAATATGAAACAAGTATAAAAATGTTTTAAAATAAAATTGCCTTAAATTTATCATTTTAAAGAGAATCGTTATTTTTAGACAAATTTTGAAAGTCATTTTATTAAATAATTAGCAAAAAGTTTTTTAATTACTTCAAAATGTATTTTATAATATTTCGTAAACTTTTCTTGAACCTTGCTTCGTCTTATAAGCACTTTATGTTTTTTTTAGATTAATTACGATAAAGGTTTGACCTGCCGACATTTAAGTAACTTTTCCCTTTAAATCCAGACTCCTGTAATCTCTGAAGAGATCATAAATAAATCGAATCTGATATCGTTAAATAAAGTTTACCCATGTTAAAGCGTGGCATGGCAGTTTGAAGATTGCTACTGCTTGCGGCCTTTATTTAGGTTTTCATTTTACAGATATTTATCGACTTATTTAATAATATATTTTTTTCGTTTGAAATGTTTTATAAAATCTATTAATACGTTTCTCGTGATGTAGTTAAATGGCAGCAACAAGAATTACACATATCGATGGTTGAGTGTAGATATAATACATGTCAAGTTTTTGTTGGAATTGAGTTAAAAAACCGTTTTTTTATGCTATTAAAATTATTTTATTATTCAAATACATTATATGGCAACAATTTTTTTTCGATGTTTCCAAAACATCTAAAGCTGAGCATACAATATCTTTGCACTAAACCATCGATATTACAATATTACGTTTGATGTAGTCCACCCACACACACGCACATACCCTTGTCTCGCACATACCTATGTCTGATACGATCATATCAAAGTCAAGTTAGAGAAATTTAGAGACCAAGTTTTCAAAAGGTAAAAATATAATCAGTCAAGTATCATCTTATTTTTTCATACTACACAATTTTCTTTATCGAAAAAGAATGAAAAATTAAGCAAATTTCTGGTAACAACATTAATAACGAAAAAAATAGTTTTTAAGACAACGCCTTATATTTGCAAAGTTAATTAGACGATTAAATTATTTATATAAGATGATAATTTAAAAATATAGTCTAAAATAAATTTATCTTATTTAAACCTTCTAGAAGTTGACTAATTGTTTTATAAATGCGATACGATTTTACGAGGCGGATAAGAACAATATTGAAATCCATGAGTTTGGATTCAAACCATAAATCAATTTAAAAAATAAATTGTTTTACTAAAATGAATCTCCATATGAAACCAAAATATCATCAAAGCTTTAAGTATCTTTATTTCAAGGTATTTTTGTAAATGTATATTAAATTAGAAGTTCATCAAGATTTTCGCTTTGGCAATTTAACTTGAGGAGCTTTAACCTGATTTTCTGTCTTATTATCAAAAATTAAAAGAAAGATAACATACACCTGCCTATCAACCGGGACAAAGTTTTCTCCCTCCAGGCTTTATTTCATCCGCAGTAATGACTTTAAAAAACTTTCTTTACATTTCGTTGATCACAAAGAAAAGAATATTTCTTTTGCAAATACATCGAGGTGTATCTCAGTTACTTAATTCGAGATATTATGGTAATGTTTCCATAAAAATCGTATTTATAATTAATATAAATTGCAATGCAGGAATCGTAATATATTTCATTTCAGTATTAATTAGATCTTTTATATATGGTCAATATTTCTTAATAAGCATTCATAGCATAAAGCTAACTGTAAAATTCTTACTAATTATAATAACAATTTTATATAATAAAATAATAACACAAACAAATTATATCAACTTCTAACAATTATTTTCTTCATTCGCCTCGCATGCAACAGAGTAATAAATTAGCCATACTATTTCCAACACTGTAATATAGCCATATTAATGTCTTTCTACCGCTTCTATTCGTTTATTTTAATTGCATATTTCCGTGAAAAATTGTTTATAATTTCCTTACGTACATATGTCTTTTTATGTGGTGAGCTTATAATAACCAACGTTTTACAGCACATCCTGTTTAGTTGTACTTTGTACACGTTTAAAATGCTCAGTTATTAGCAATTACGAGATGAATTTTCCTGAAAATATATTATGGTAGGGTGTTATTCTTCTTCGTATTTTATTTATTTAGATAAATGAAATTTCAAATATAAAAAAACAAACAGCTGAACTTTTTATTTACTTCTTTAAAAAAATTGATCGCACAGTATGAAAAAATATAAAGTCAGTTCGTCTGGTGTTAATTGTTATAAAATTGACGTAGTTTCTATGACTTGGTTTTTAGTATGAGAAGTTCTTTTTTGATGTTTTGAATTGCTTATCTATCGATGCAAACTTTATATAATCAGTACAACTTGAGATCTAAACGGGTTTTCAATTGCATCAAAGTAAAGATGCTTTGTTAAATTAAACGAAATACTACAAGAGTAAATGCTTCTATTTCTAATTTAAAATATTTCAGAAAGTTGACACACAATATTTTAATTTGGTTTAAAGAATTTATATTAATTTAATTGTACGTATGAATATCTTTGTATTATGCTTTTATATTTGTGGAACTAAAATATAATATAATGTAAATAAAAAAATATTTTTTCAATTTAATTTCTCATTTTTTAAATTAATCTATATTTTATATAAACTTAATTTCATCCAATGATTCAAATTTGGGTAGTTAATGATTTTTTTACATTCTCATTCTTGCTAACAGAATAATTGCTTGTTATCTAACTGACCATATTTATCAAAAATGGATTAATGCTGTGAAGTCGGGTAAAAAACAAATACCCAATCCGGCTTCGAATAAAAAACTGACTCTTAATTATTATTTTTTAAATATTTCTGTTTAACTTACATATCTGTATACCATCAGGTCACTTTAAATATCAGATTCTAGTAGATTTCACCAATCAATATAATAAATAGTCCAATAATTTTTCAATATCATTAAATTATTTTCCTTCGGTTTTTCCGACTTTGACTCTGACTCCGACTCCACTGTCCTGGTTATAACTAGCCATGTCAATGGTATTAAATTCAATGATAATAATAATAAAGAGTTCATAAGCAGAAGGTCTTTAAACGAGATATCGAACAAGAAGCATTTTTTTACAATGCAAATACTTATTCAGAGCAATAGATATCAAATCGAGTCTTTGATTAGCTAACAATGTTTTAATAATATCTGAATTTGAACGGTAAAAACTTCGAAAAACATATTTAAACTATTTTTTATCTCGAGGGACAATATTAAAAAAGCTACATAGAGAAATGTCGTGACGCAAAGTGATCCTGAAACAAAGCGGCTGTCTTAGTCTAACAAGATTTCTGCTCTTCACTTCTCCCTTTACTTTGTCGCGAGAATATTTTAAAAAAGCAATTAAAATTGTCAAGACAAAAAGCATTACACGTAGAAGAGTCTACTTATCTCTTTTACCGAAACCTCACTTATCTAACTTTCACTTTACTTGCTGAAGTAATCAGCTGCATGTAGTGTATAAAAAGACAATTATTGCAAAAGTAAAAATTCGAACCAAAATACCACCAAAGTAACTTCAATCTCGCATATAAAAAAATATCGAAAAACTTTTATTAGAAAAAAACCTGCAAGAAAATGAATGAGTAAAAACTGTTGATTTATTGCTTTCTATATATCAACAGTCTATTATAAAGGGATTGAAGGTTAAAATTATCTAATGTCAAAATTTTGATATTAGCAGATGTGTTTTTCTCATTAATCTTGTATATTGCAAAAATATCAAAGAAATGGATGCTATAGAAAAAAAATACTTAATTTATACGTGATTTGTTTACTAAGCCAACTTAATTGGAATAATCAAATGCTTATTTTATTACATGAATGGTAAATTATTGTATATAAATTAATGGTTTTCAATTAGGTATATTGTTCTGTTTTTTTCTCCTTTTATAGCTGAAGCGATGATTTTTATTCTGAAAAGATTTTTAAGACTGATTGATACAATTTTAAGCATTATGCACCTTTATTTACATTAGGCACCTTTTTTAATAATGGTATAAATGCCGCAATCCGCATTTTATTAAAGCTACTGAAAATATATTTACATTCATAAATGCCGTATTAATATTTACAGTGCTTAAATCTAAAAACCCATATCTGCGTATGCTCGGTTATTTTAATGTCCGTTTCGTTAAATTGAATTTCTGTAAAAAAAACTTTTCAAGCTCAAATAAATTTCGGGAAATAATTGAAATTTTGAATTAAAAGAAACGAACATTTGATTATCCAATTTAAGTTTGTAAATGAATAAACTTGAAAGTTTAATACAATATTTACCCTCCTGGCAATGGCAAACAAATTTTCAATTATTTTTAATTATTTCCGAGTTATTATCGTATAAAAATGTTATTATAATTAAAATATGAAAGACATTATAAAAAATTTATACACTGGAATAAATTTGAAAATATACACAAGTTACAGACATGGTAACACAATTAATTTTATATTTATAGTGAAAACGTTTTCATCTCGTATATTATTATTTCATTTATATTTGTTTACGCGACTTTATGATTGACAGAATAAAATAATTATTTTTAAAAACAAATAAATACTCACTCGCTAAACAAACACCATTCATAGTAAAAAAAAACTGTTCAATAATTGTACGTAACATGTATTTGTATTGTGTTATTTATTATAGATAAATATGATTTCCGTTCATTTTTAATAGACAAATACGGTCATCATTCAAATGAGATTTATTTGTTTCTCAAAAAAAAAAAAAGATTCCTCATTAAGAGTTTATGTAATTTTTGTTAATAAAATAATAATAAAACATTACACAAAAAAATATTCGGATATTCTGTTATACCTTTCTCAAAAAGAAATTAACTAACTCGTGAAAAAATAGCATTAATATCAAAACGAAAATAATATTACAAAAACATGTTGTGGACAAATTTAAGGATGATACATGTCCCTTTTCTTTTCTCATTAACAACCCTCCACTGTCACACACACCCTCGACTATTATTAATAGTCGTAATATAAAAACGTTATCTCTAAATTTGTCTCCTTTGCAACAAGCGTTGCATGCAGCTACGATATAACGTAAAATTTGTTCGAAAGCTCCAACCAAATTTACATTTCTGAGCGTGCGCCCGCTTACTAGTTGTAAAACAGTTTCAAAACTGTGAGTGTAATTTGGTAATTTATGGCGTCTGTACCCGTAATAAGGGCGTGCCTTCCTGTTAGCTCCAAGCTATATAATTTATCATCTATGTTTCTAGTTTCAAGATACTATATTATAATTATATGTTGTCATACAAAAACTTTTTATTATACATCGCTATTACTATCTGTTGACCTCTGATATATTTTACCCGCCATAATGTCGGCAGGACTTTTCTTGAATTATTTGTCCCCCTCAAATCATTTTGTCATTTTTTTATATTAAATTATATCTTCCATATTCCACTTCACATTTGGGGGGTAGACATGGATTTAAAAAAATACAGCCATGAAGTTATAATGAATACCATTCTACAAGAAAACTACCAAAAGTGATATATATATTATCACGTTTGAAAAGGCATTATCTTAAAAAATAAAGCACTCCTTTTATTAATTCCAGATTTTTTTTATTACGATCAGAACAGATTTTCCTCGTCACAAGCATTATTATTAACACTTAACTAAGTTAAGACGAATATGTATATAACAAACAGTAAGCAATATAAATACGAAAAGAATTTATAGATATACATAATATGAATGAGTGGAACCCCCACTTTTTTTTGAGACATCTCACAAACGAATGCTATTAATTTTCAATCTCATTATGAAATAATCAAGATAAAAATGTCACTAACAATAAATTCGAATGTATATCTAAATTTATGAGGTGTGTATAATTTATAACGTCAAAAAAATTACTATAATAGCAACCTCGTTCATTTTTAAAAACTCAACAAACTTTTTAAAAAAATCTCGAATTTATATTTCTGATCCTAATATTTCAATAACCGTTTAAAATAAAATTCCTATTATTTTCTAAGCAGACTCTTTTAAAGAAATCAAAAGATTGGAACTAAATATTATAATATTATTACACACCATTTGTGTATTTTCAAAATGAGCACATAATTTTACACGGAGGCCTTGAAGATCTTAAACACGTCGTAAACTTTGTTAGTGGTTGTTAATAGTTTAAATTTAATTGACACTTCCCAATCAGTTGAATATGTAAACGTGTATAATAATTACATTATAATAATGCTGTATGAATTATAAATACAATTATATTCAAGAAAAACTTTAAATGTATACACAAAAAAGATAAAAATATCTTTTCTGTACACCCTTGTATTTTTTTCATAAACATGATGCTTACTGTTATCAATTATTTTTAAAGACGTTTTTTTTTACTTTACTTACTAGTTTCATTTCATTTTTTATTTTATATACCAATGAGGACTACAATGAAAATCACAATGTCTTTTTGATGTATCTAAATAGTTGCTTTCAGTGAAGAAATGAACATTCACTGAGCATACTTGCACATTTTATAAAATTGTGGAATAAATATTTCAGATTATATAATCATTTTTTAAATACAATGTATTTTCACTTTGAGTTAATAATTTACCTTTAAAGTGCTGTAGTTATTTATAAAACACATTTAATGTTATACAATACATTGCTGCTTAAACATAAAATAATGTTTAAAAAACCGTTGCCACCTAAAAGTAGAAGACAAATAAATTTTATTTAGTGTTTTTCTAAGCGCATAAATAACAATGCTTTTTACTGAAAAAGTCAAATTTAATATATGATATAAGAAAAAAATAAAACCTACATGCTCATTCGAAAAATAAATGTTAAATTAACCATATCATAAACCAATCAGAAATTTGTAGAGCAGAATCCTAACATTTTAAGTCACAGAAAAAAACAATTATATCAATGTTACTAAGATGCCCAGCTCTGATTAAAAACCATACTACATGCTGGTTTTCAAATAACAATATAAAACAATATTAAAGTATTTTTAATCATCTACATATATGAACACATTTTCATTCTTCATAATAACAAATGTTAAAATAATCCATCATTGTCACAATGAAAAAACAAAACATCAAGACGTCGTAATATCTACAATTCGTGTAATTTAGAATCGCGCTTTATATATAAAATGTACCGAGGCGAAGTTATTCTCAGCTAAGAGCTTTTACTGACGACTAGGGATTCCAACTATTCGTCATTTTCAACTATCCGGATATCGAATAGTAAAATTGAAACTATCCGGATATATCCGGATATCCGGATAGTTTCTGTAATTATGAACATAACAAAACACTACTACATATATAAATTTATGTACTAAAATAATACATTAAAAACGAGTTCATTCGTAATATAAGTCATTTATTCATATTTTAAAAATAAGAGAGCATTAAATGTACCATATTTTAAATTTGATCTTAATTTAATTTTAATTTGTCCTGCTGTTGAAAATACTCGTTCCTTTGCTGTTGATGTTGGTTTTATTGTTAGAAGTGTTTTAAACAACACTAATATTATGAGATTTTAGATGATTTATCATAGTAGTCGTTGAAGATCCTTGCATCCAATAGTTTTCCCACATTTATTTATTACGCACCGCTGACTGCAAATTATTATCTTTTTTCATAAAATAAGTCCATACTCCGAGCGTCTTGACATGGCTAAATTTTAAACAAAATATTTTTGAACATATTTTATTAAAAAGGAATTACAGGCTGCTTTTGTTAATATGTAGACAGTCTCGATTGCTTGGTTTTCAGTAATGAATTGTAGAACTCGCACGCAAATGAAGATGTTTCACGATCAAAGTTTCATGATCAACTGATCCTGACTAAACCCTTTCCCACTTCTGTAATGCCTTATGAAGAGAAAATACACATTTCAATACTATTCCATCATATTAAAATATTGAAAATTTGCAGCTGCATTAGATTACTGTAACCGCATTTCTTCAATGAATGAAATTTCGACATTAAAGGTTTTTTTATGCCTCGAGTCGAGTCCGAGCTAATTCGTCGAACTTTTTAAGTATTAAGATAACAAGATAAGATTTTCATAATACCCGAGTTTGGGGAAGGTAAAAAAAAGACACTACTCCAAAGTAATCGTTTCTCCCAGGTAGTAAATATCCCAGTATTCATATCATCTTTCGTCGAACTTGTAAAATATTTCATTTAAAATTATAACGAATATTATCCGGATATTTTCCCAAATATCCGGATATCGAATAGTTAAAAAGGGTCGGATATATCCGGATATCGGATATCCGGATATCCGAGTTGGAATCCCTACTGACGACCAGTCAGTAAGCAAATATGATTCTTATAGTATTTGAAGATACTTACAGCCATGAAGCTTTCAGACAATAATAAGTTTCAAGCGTCGACACTTTAAGCGTGGCAACTAAAAACCGGATGATTTTATCAGACAAAGATGTCATAAGTTTGTGAAAATGCATAATTTACATTGCAGCAAACAATGAACAAATGTACTTCTCAACGATTTTTTTTGGTCTGACTTTTCAATATTGATAATTTATAATATTAGAAAATTAATCCACGAAGAAATTCCACAACAAACCAATGTTTATATTATGCTGAATTTTTTACATGCCACCATTTATGACTAAAATGAATATTAATTGTATAAGTTTTATGTATGATTACCATTGTTATTTTTTGGTGTTGTTGAAAAATAAATAACATTTGTTGTATATAAAGAATCTATTAAAAGTTGTATTGAAATACTTGTCTTCTTTTCAGAAATCCATCTCTAAAATTAAGTGAATGATCAATTAATAATCTTGCACCAATAAGGAAAATTACGTTGAAAACTGTTTAGATTTTAATTTAGAATATGTCTTTTAAAAAACTACTCAATTTGAACTATAACCATATATACTGGAATTATTTTAAAAAAATGTAAATATTCAATCGTTATCAATCGTCAGCTTATTGTTGCTATTTACTTTTCTTTTCTTATCTTATTTATTAATATCTCTTTATCTGAAATAAAAAATAATGATGTTTACTCTTAATGCATAAATTTACTGTTAAGTGGGATAATACTAAAAGATTACAATAAGCTAGACTTATGATAATAATCCTTACATCCATGGTTCATCATAAAAATAATGATGAATTCATTTCCTTTGAATAGTGTATGAAAACATTCAGATCATCTACCTTATATTTATCTTATTTATGAGATGTTTTTTCTTGAACCATGAAAATCGTGTCTAGTACTTATCGGATTATGTATGTATGTAGATATATTATAGTAACGTCCAGTAAACACTTTAAGTTGTGCATTTTTACAGTGATATCTTGTAATTTATAAATAAATCAAAATTCACATAAATATGTGGTTTTAATCCGACCATTAAAACAAATTAGAAGAATTAGAAGATGTTCCAATAAATTATCAGATAATAATTTTTAAGTGGTGATGGTTTGGATCAGTAGTGGAGAACCTGCGGCCTTTTGGTTACTCTGATACGGCCTTTTGACTTTTTTAATAAAAACGTAATCAACTCATTATATCGACGCTGGAAAAGAAAATGGACGTAAACCTCAGTTTTTCCAAAACAACATTTTTTGATAACTTGACACACGTTCTATCAAAAGGATGGAAGCTGGAAATACCGAATTAGTATCTAAATTTAGATTTAAGTTTGAAAAAAGAAAGGCTTGTGAAAATTGCAACCAGGAAAAAGAACCTAAAAGAAGATTTTTCTTGAACACATTATTTAATTTATATCAGGCCAATTAAAAACCAGGGCTGTGTATATTTCATAATTTGCTTTTAGCCTAAAATCATCAAAAAACGTTTTTTGTGTCTTCGGTAAAATTTGTGTAAAAATGTGTGGGTGACGTCCCTTTTCCTTTTCACAGTCAATGAAAAAAAAGTGGAGGGGTGTCAACGTTTTCATTACTGCGGCCTTATGTTGATTCAGATAAATAGACGTGGTCTTTATAAATAAAAAGGTTCCCCACTCCTGGTTTAGATAATATAACATAATAGTTTTAGTCCTTTAAACATTACAGTTATTTTGATTGTTAAAATGTAACAAGTCAAGACTTAAAATAATTTGTCATGTGTTTTCCACTTGGTTTTAACATAAATAACATTTTTTTCTTTGTCCAAAGCTCTATACATAAATAACACGAGAAAATTATAAGACAAGGTTTATTAATGTATTTTTTGTGGAAGTTCCTTTGTTTGAACGACAATTCCACTTTTTTTTTTAATTTCATTACGGCTCCACTCTAATCGACCATGTTACAATTTAAATATAAAGTGGATAATTTCCGAGCGAAAAAAAAATGAAACGACGAAAAAGTCTACAGTGATGCTGCTTTGAGCCGTAATTAAGGCAGATTATTTATTTCTTTCGACTGTCTGATTTGATGACAGCGAAAAATTCCGCGCCAATTAATGTCCCTCTTGGTATGGTAATTTAAATTTCGAACGCGCTCGGAATTTTACTCACCTCTACTTGCGCTAGTTGAAGAACAAATTTAAATTACTTCAATGAGTAAATGTGGTTTTTCTCCAATGACGATCTAAAGCGAAGTTGAATGTTGTTAAAACTTAAAACAATGAGATCACGTGTTACGAGTTTGAACTTAAATTATAAAATGAAAATACTCGTTTACAAAAAAAATAGAAGGTTCAACGAGCCATCGAAAAAAATACTGAATACCTAAAGCAGTATCGTTCGGTTAAGCGTCAAGGTGGTCAATAAAATAAATTTAGAATAAGCGATTTCTTTTACTTATAATTAAATTTATCGATTGAATTTTGAATTTGTAACACATACAAAACTGAATTTTGGTATTACCGAAACAGAGATCTCAGTATTTTAGCTGTAACCTCAATACTAAGTCACCAGTATTTTTCATTTTCTACATGCATATATCTGTATAATTATTCAATTATTATGCGTCGAATCTAAACGGGATTTTTTCTGTAGCGGCTTTATTTGTACGAAGATCCAATATAAATTGATAGATTCTAGTGTATATACTTTTTTTTACAATTTTACTTTTTTATCCATCTATGTTCCCAATGTAGAGCATATGGCCTCCTCGTGTGGGTATCTTAATAGAGAGTTGTTTGTCACTCAGTCGCGCAAACTTTCTTTTTCAAATAAAGTAGTAGAAATAGAAAGATAAGGCTAAGACAGGACTAGCGGTTAACTAATCGCGCTTACTACGCTCAGTTATTAAAAGATCGAAAGAGTGAGGTAATTTTTAGACATCACAAACATCCATACTTTCGAACGAAAATCGATAAGCCGATGGAAAAAAACGATGTTCCTACTGGGACTCGAGCCCGTGAGATCCGGCACGGAAACGAACAACGCTAACCGCTGCGCCATAAAACCCGAGAACACTTACCGTTATCAAAATATTTTGATTATTGCTATAATTATTTGTATCTCTGTTCTTAATAACGGTATAAATAATTTGGTAGTGGTGGGAATTCAACCCCTACTCACAACTCTTTCACTGAAAATTACCCTAGGCGATACTTACTCCAAGGTTTCGTGAGAGAACTATAACTAACAATGCATGCTTACATCTTGTCTACAGAAGCGTAAGAAAATCAAAGTAAACGGAACGTAATTTAGATCAAAATACTTCGCCATCAAATAATATTTATTGTATATATAATCTAAAAAATATGTAATAAGAAAGTACTTAATAATAGAATAGAACAATCTACAATATAAAACTTGATGCATGAAGAATGAATTCTTTAATTAAGAATATTATTATAACAAAGCTGGTTAAAGTTATTTAAAAATCGAGAGCTTTGCTTCCTCTCAAAACGTATTATTATAAATAATTTAAAAGTCGTTTAAATTTTGTATTTTTAAACGGCGTTTAAGTGCATTGGTAAACTTGTACTGACGATTCCATAAAATTCCGTTAACGATTCATTTATTATAAAATTCTAGCATGCACCTCCGCCGATGAAATATAAATAATTAGTTGGATTATTCCCACTAATCTAGAGTGATGGCAGGCAGCATCATCTTGATTGTAATTAATAATTTGATTTGAAAAATGATTACGTTTATAACGTGTGGTTTTTTTTAAATCAAGGTAAAAAAATCAGCCTCTACACTGTAGAGTCTACAGAAAAGTAGTAGTTTACCATATCGATTAGACGGATTTGAGCATGGGTATTAGAGTTTTCTCAAGATCATTTAGAGTGGTACTAAGTATGTGACATAAAAAAATAAAGATGTGTCTGGTTACCATATGCTTTATTGTTTATTAATGTTAATGATATTTCTACTACTGTTCATAAGTGAAGGTCATCGGGCTAAATTTGGGACTGCATTTTTTTTTAATCTATTAATTTATTTTTGATTACTGAAATTACGATTTTAAATTATTAAACTAACTTAAACCACAGTTTGTTTAAAATGAAGTTTTTATATTTATGAAATATCAACTCTTCCAGCCATATTTTTTTTCATTTGAAAATGTTCTTATATGTATACTGAATTCATATAAAAATCTTCGTAACTTAAATAAAATGTTAATAAATCAGTTGCATAAAATTTAAATATTTATTGGATCTGCCTACCCTATGCTTGTAACTATTTTTGGCAAATATAATTACTGCTTGTCAAAACTCAATTACTGTGTGGTTATAACTAATTGACTTAAGCTAAACCATACAAAAACGTGGGTGTTTCATTTAAATATATATTAAAAGTGAAAACTATTTTCAAATAACATACAAGATTGCGTAAGATTAAATAAATTACAGATCTAAGCAAATACTAAGAACGCATTTTATTCGTTTGTGAATTGTTTGATTCCTATCCATAAGATATTATTCAACTCAACCCCTAAGGCATCTTCAATCTCACCAGACTTTGAACCACTATTGACTTCATAACACCAATGTAAGATAAGGCCACGCTTAAAGTAATGAACTTTGAGAATTTATTGAATATTGCCTTAACGTATTTACGTAACATACTACGTAAATACCAAAATTACTTTAACCAATAAAAGAGAGTTAAGGGAAAGATACGTTTCACGTGAATCGATTTTTTAAATCGAAACAAGTCTTAATGGTATAATACTTTTGTAATAAGTAATAAGAAATATTAATGGATTATTATATATACATACATTAATAATTAGTATTATCATTGAAAATAACTTTCTTTAGTCCACTGCTGAACTAACATACTCCTTCCCATGTTTATACTATTCCTGCATTTTGGTCAAGAAAATGGCTTTCAAATTCTTCCCTCAAACATACTTTTCATAGAAAAATATTTGTATCTTTTGGCTTGTATTGATTGTTTTTGAACAATCTACGAGTATTTATCGTAGTGTTAATCGATTGGTTGATTAAGAAGTTAAATCAGCTTGTACAAGGAAATAAACTAATTGGGTTCTAAGTGTAGGGCAACTATAATTGTGGCCATTATTTGCTTTACATGGTAACGTCAACAACATTGAACTAGATTACACAAATAATTTGGTTACTATTTATAATTCGTATTCATTTAAAAAGTGATAAATTTACAAGTGATAAAAGCTTGATTTATGTATATATAAGCCTTATTCACTAACCTCGTTAGATGTTCAATAATTATTTATACTTGCCTTTTAAAATATCATATTTTTCTGGTGGGTGGATTAATTGGCTACCAATTTCATTATTAACGTAGCAATAAATTTATACTTTGCAAGTTTTTGGTGTAATTTATGGGGTGATTGTTTTCAAATTTTGACTACCCAACAAAACATAGTCAAATAGTAGCCATAAATTTTTCAATTCATAATTTACGTAAATATTCAAATAAAACATTTGAAAATCAAGTTTAACTATATTTGAAAGTCTTTTAATTTTTCTTTCAGTTCTTGAAATAAATTGTACTTCTAACTGGTAGGAATTAAAAATATTGTTGAGTTTAAGAAGCTTAAAACAACATCGCACCTACAATGCGTAAAATTTATAAAACATTATTATTTTATTTTATGTGTTAATTAAATTAATCATCTGTAAGAGCATTTTATAAAAAAGTATAAATTAAAAGTAATATGGCTAAATAATGTAATATATTACAAGTATTAACATTCATGAACGTCACTATTAAATTAAAGCAACAAACGAAACAAGAGATGGCACTTTCCTAAGATCAGAACTTAAAACTAATTTATCATGATTAAACAGCGTCGCTGAATAAGATTCATCTTTTGCTTAAATAGCAATCCGAATTTGCAAACAGCATTCAAACAGAATGTAAAGTTTGCTCAAAAGTTGCAAGTCTAAGTAAAATAAATATCTTCAGGTGTTCTATTAGCATATATCTTAAAGATTTACAGAGGTGAGATATCATTAAATATAGCTACCAATACTGCAATACAACATATATATAAATTCCTGTTTGAATATTCAAACTATAAATTATCAAGATTAATAATAGTTCATGACAATATGAGAAACAACTCATTCAATTTTTTTTGTCTGCATTAGCTTGTTTTTTTCTAATAAAGGAAACACTGATATATTTTTACTTCAGAACTGTTAAAAAATGTGAACACTAGTACACTCTAAATCGTATAGAAAAAAAAAGAATAAAACAAAAAGATGATTTTTATTTTAATATTAGAAAATTATTTATAATAGAAAATAATTGTGGAAAAACCTTGTTTTGAACAGTGAAAGATAAGCTAAATTGTCTGTTACTGCCGTATATTAATTATAGGAAAAAAATAAGAAAATTTCATTTCTTTCAAAGAACTAATTCATTTATGACAAACATAAAAGGGTTGCCATCTCCAGCTGACAGTGAACAATTATCTATGATAAAATAATATAGGTCAAATGAGACGTTTTGAAAATTCTAGCGAAGTAGACTGTAACTTAGTTTTAAAAAATCTCAGTCTCAGAAATATAAAATTGCAGACTGTGCTAAATCGAAAATAGTTACTCATTCATGAACACAGAATTTAAATATAAACTTTTATGTTTTACGACCGTTAAAAAGTCAAACGTTTACCGTTTTAAATTTAAATTTCTATTTGATACAATATCACAAGCTAACAAACTAGGATATTAAAATCACGTACTTTTTTACATAAAGAAAAAAAAACAGCTTACATCGTCTAGAAAATATTATTTTGTTTTCATTATACTGTCAAACGTACAACTGTAAAATTTAAAATTATTTAGAGAAAAATATTCATAATATTAGATATTTTCCAAGCAGTACATTGTTTTTTAGATATTTTTTTAGATTAGATAAGCTAATAGAGTTTTGTTTAAATATATGTTACATCATACCGTATAATATTTCAAATCTATTGATAAAATGACGAGTCTTATCGAGAACCGGTATTAAAAACCTTTATTATAAACTTAAGAAAAACGAAGTCACTCGAATTATTATATAATCATAAAAATATTTCCCACAATCTATCTATCTATTAAGATTGTGATCGGTTCACAAAAATTATCCATTGAAAGACAATTTTTGCTACCCGTATTTTTTGTTAACCGATCGATGAATTAAAATAGATATTTGAGAATATTTTTAGAATGAGAATTTTTATGATCGTTCTGGATAACTGAAAATGAATGGCACATCTTTGATTTTAAAATCTAATTTCCGTTTTTGTAAGCTGTTCGAGTCTTCTTTAAAATTTAATATATGTTTAATCTGAAATTGCGCTTATTGTTCAAGTTAATCTAACTATTTAACTTCAATCATCTTTTGTTCAGTCACCTTGGTTATTATCTCTAGCACTTTTTTATAGTAAGAACAGTTTTTGACACGCATTTTTTTTTGTTCCACAATAATATCATTCTTTTTATATTATATGTTCACGTTTCTAGTTATCCACATAAACATTATATACGTTATTTGAATATGAAAATCTTTTGCGAAAATGTTTGTTAACTGATTGCTTACAGTAATTATTTCACACAAACTATTTTAACTCGTGTTTAACAGCGGAAAATTTTATGATTTATTCATTAATAATAGAACTCGTACAATCTTCAATCGCCCCCTAGCAGCGTTTCAGTGAAACGTTTACAAAAATTACAACAAAGGAAAAAGTTCAAATCGTCTAGTAATAGCGAGTACAGTCGACTAAAACACTTCACGCGTAAAATTTGTAAAAGCCATTCGTGTACATTTAAAAACTAGTAACGGCAAATTTCATGCACGATATTTTACTCATGATTTTTAATTACTAATTACAACTGTTTTGCAATAAAATTATTTAATAAAAAGCATGTAATAAAATTTACTGAGCTATGTGATGCAACTTAACACAGTTTTTTAAAATGCAATAAAGTTTGCTGCCGAATATTAATGTTGATCAGAATTAAATTCAATTCGTTCACCCATATTTTATTATTTAAACTGTATAAATATTTGAAGGTGTTAGAAACAAAAGTAGAAATCTTGAAAAAATATGTTTTTTAATCTATGGATGCAGAATAATAGAGCCAAAAATTCTTCAGATCATAAGCTAACATTTCAGTAAAAAATATGATTTCATTCCACAACAAATCAGAAGAAACAAATTCAGCTTCTTCCCTGATTTTTTCGTAAAATTAAGTACGTCACAAAGTCACGTGACAAAACGTTTTCTCAACACATTTGTCGAATTTATTGTGAATCAGAATATTCCACAGTCAGTAAGATATATATAGCACAGACAAATTAAATAAAATAGTGCCCTTTTTTCAGTTTAAAAAATGCCTTTTTTCAGTTTTTTATGTTTTTATCAAAAAGGCTTCAGTTTAAAAAGGCCCTTCAATTATTCGAAGCATGAATACCAGAACGTATGAAAACAGATAAGCAAGAAAAAAATACCCTCAATTGGTCATGCAGAATTACACTGGCATAAGTGAAAAGAAAATTTGTTCTATCCACGAACTGTAAGCTGGTGAATTTGTTTTCTACCCACAGAATAAGAATAAAAGGAAAATGGATTAGTAATTAAATTGATATAAAGGTGTATTATTCAGGCGACAAATACATATATTCAATTTATAGATACCTGGGTAATTTATTCTCATGTCAAATATGACACATTAATTAACATTTCTAGTTCTATTAAAATTGGCCTATTTGAAGATGCTCGCATGCTTAGTAAACAAGAACAACATATTCTATATTAATATGCTGTCCTATTATTTTGAGACGTGATTAATCACTTAGTTACAGGATCGTTTTATTTGTCAAACAAAGGAGTTCCGAAATACTCATCTATTATTCGAATAGTACACAAATTATTCTATCGGTGGTAAATCTTACAATCATTTCGATAATAATTATTTTATCGTTCAGTTGTATGTAACATTATTTATGTAGCATTGCAAAAATTACTGCTTGATTAATAAATCTAAGGTATAATTTATTATTTAAAAATAATTTTAATATCTTATATTTGTAGACTGACTGGAAAGAAAAACAACACAAATAATAAACGAATGTTTTCCATAATCAAATCAAGGAAAAAACGATTTGAAAGAAAACATATATGGTATACAAATTTGATAAACAGTACTCGAATTTGATTAGAGCGCTCCTGTTTGTGATGACTACAGAGAGGCAGGTTTGTTATTTTATTCTTATGATAGTATTCCCTAAGAATTTATGTAAAAAAATAATGTGTATGTCACTGGAAAGGCATTATATTTAAAAAAAAAGCACTTTTTGTACTAATAACCCATTATTTGTAGTTGGTCGCACACCTGTATTAATACTAATATAAATTGTTTTATGTTTTTTTTACGAATTGTTTTCACACTTTGTCATTAATTTGTCTGTGTTTTTTGATTTCCCTGTATCATTTTATATTTTATCGCTTGATAATACTCGTAATGAGCGAAACCATTGGTGATCTATAATGAATAATCTAAAATCAGCAAAAAAAGTTATTTATTTGAAAGAATATAAGCAGTCCATACTTAAATAAAAACTGAGCAGTCTAGTAAGTAAATTTTCCCATTGTATTGAAAGTAAATGCTTTACTTTTAATAATAATAAATATTTTAAAAAACATCTTATTTTAGCCAGAACGAACATTTTTACAAATTGTCGATAGATTTACGTATTTTTATTGAAAATCAGTGATGTTTATATTTTTATATGTCCCATTCGATCATGAACAAAAGGCGTAATGATAGCGATTAAATATATACCATTGTATTACTAACGTCACCTTTCTATCTATCAACTACATGGAAAGAGAATTTAGTGACTTAAAAGCAAAATGTATTGATAATGAATTTTGGAGGTATCGAGTTGTAAATTTAATTAAAAAAGAATTGAGAGAAATAATCTTTTAAATTCGCTGTAAGAGCCAAATGTAATTTAAGCTGTCTTATTGAGACATGGATGCAATTAACGTATGTTTGAGAATTCCTTTTGACAGCTACGAGAGTTTCAATCATATAATAAACAAATACATATATATAAGCAGCATCTACGCCGTAGCCGCACGTCATAGCAATTCCATGCGTTACGTTCAGTACATAACACACTGTGATTACACATAAAGTTTAAGCGAAGAAAACTTATGTGCAATGTTTTCTTCGTAAACAGTTTTATCGTAGCTACAAGTATTAAAAGTTTTCATTGGTAAAGTATAGCATGTGGTATGTGTATAAATGCAATAACAGTTCAGCCATTATTTCATTGTCTATGGTAGACATGCACAATCTTTTTCTTTAAGTGGGTCTCATAAAAACAATTTAATATGTTTTCGGACCGCAAGAAAAAAAATACACTCAATCTTTTTTTAACACGGTGAATACGCTCCAAGTAAAACAGCCTTCCTAAAAACCGTCTTAAAACAAATAAAAATAGGTTCCATTATACCACCTTGTCAATGTGTTGGGCGGTCTGTTTACTCAAAACCTGTTATTTCAGGCAAGTACCATGCACTCGGAATATCACAACAAGTGTATTTATTTACAAAAAATGTACATAAAATTCAAACGTTCATTCGATGTTTGTATTTGTAAATTTCAAACCATTTTTTTATAGTTTGACTTAATATTAGTAGAATTAGTAATCCTACATCTATTAACTGATTTATTCTGCTTTACCAATGAAAAAGCTTGCTATATAATTTTTAATTCAATGCTTTACTTGAATAAATATGTACTATATTTTTATTTTAAAATGATGAAACATTCGAGGGCCACAAAAATTCAAACGGGTCGCGGGTTGTGTATCTCTGGTCTTTTATGGCAAACATGATGAGGATTTGTAATGGGAAGAGTGTTAGATGTGGAAAAGTATTTTTTTTATAAAGTGTTTATTATAATATCAAGTTTTGTCAATATCTGTTTAGAAACATACTGATTTTTGATTATTTTAGATATTTAAAAAAAAACTCGATTTCAAAAAATGTGTTGGTTATAATATATTATATTATGTACAATATATTAATTACTAAATGTAGGTGTCTAAAGCACAAAAAACAAATTTTTACTCTCAAGTAAGAAGGTGAAATGAAAAATTCAACTAAACAAATGAAAGAGGAACAAGTAAAAAAACTCCCAGCTTATTATGAAGAGTGAACATGGGTAGCAAAAAAAGATGAAGTTTTTGGGAAAAACAAAACGAAGTTCATATGCCGCATGAGCCTTGTAGTTAATCAGGACACGGACAAATGGATTCTCTGCTAAGCCATCGCTATCTTCAACAGCCTTTTATGACGTTAACTCATTTGTAGGACGCTGTAGTATGAATTCTCGGAGGTCATTCTAACATCAGAACAGCGTCGTATTTTACAAGCATCACCAACCGGACCATTTAATTCTAGGGCTTAATTTCTTCTTACTATTATTAAACATCTTTACTTTAACAGTATTAAAACAACCATGGGTGTTTCAACTGATAGCTGCTGTAAAATTTTCTTTGCTTAATACCTAGCATTATCTTTATCAGGGATAACCAACCCAGTGCCCATGGGTGCCATGGAATTTATATATATATCATTAGAAAAATAGGTGGTACCCGCCGCCTTACCAATATTTTAGAATGTGCTCTAGTGCTCAAAAGGGTTAAGGACACCTAATCTAAATAATATTATTTGTATATAAGTAAATATACCAAACTTCTTAGTTTTACTTATAAATATATTATAATGGAATGAATAGATATTAAATATATAGATTTAATTGTTGATTTTTTAAAAAAATATAATGTGCAAACACGATACAATCTTATTTTTTTATCACTGTCCGCTACCAATGTGGAGCAAATTGCCTCATAATGAAAGTATCTCAACAGACGTTTTTCTACGATAACTGTTTGTTACTCAGTCGCTCAACATCTCTTTTTTTCAAAGAGAGTAGTAGGGAAAGAAGGGTAAGGATAGTGGCTAACTAATCGCTCACGCTATGTCCAGCCTTTAAAGTTTGGGAGGGGTCGGGAAGGAGGACATTTAAGACATCACAGACACCCATGTCTTTGAACAGAAATCGATTAGTCGACCAAAAAATGCTTTTCATACTGGGACTAGAACCTGTGAGATTCGGCGCGGAAGCCAACAACGCTAACCGCTGCGCCATAAGACCCGACACTTATTTGCTATAGCATTATGTTTTATTTAACTATAAATTAATAAATGCGATAATTTAACCTGATCATTTTTATATGATTAGATTTGATTAACATCTTTTTTCAGAACAAATTTAAGACACGACAAAAGATGTGACGTTATGAAATAGAAATCATTAACCATTTAGTAATCTTTAAAAATCAATACTAATAACAAGGAAACTAGATGAAAATGTAATACTGAATGGAGAAGGTCAAAGTAATATTGCATTAGACATGTCAATTTCAATTACTGTCAATAAAAAAAGCAGTCAAGTTTTTTTTTTAAGTCAAGTATTTGCTTAAATAATCCTGTAGACGTTTAACTATTCATATTGAATTTTTGAATTATTTTGATTCTGTACACTTTCATAAATTTTCTCGATAAAGACCCGGGTTTCGCCTTTCGACATCTTCTGGTTTTATCTAGTGCACGAATGCCCTTGAACTGACGGGCAGTAAACTGTTGGCATCGTTTACATACAAACATAAAAGTGAATTCGTACAGTATAATTATTGATAACCTAATTGATATGACAACTAGAATTTATGGCATTAATTAGTTGTAATGAAATAAGTGGGTACATTATAATTAAGTTAAATTTATGGAAGTGTACAGAATCAAAATAATTCAAATTTGACATTAAATTTTCATCAAGCACCTTCAGTCAAAGTTCTAAATTATTTATATTGGCAAAATTGTATCCATGTAAAATTTATATGTTAGATGTATGGTATATGAGCCCTCAATAGGTGAAGTGAGTCTAGTAGTAAAATGCTAAAACTTTTCTATTGAACTTTTTAGTACAATCATGAATTTACTTTGCATTTGAGTGGATTGCATAACACTGATGCAGTGTGTATTTACCGAGCTCACTTCACTTTTACGATTATTTAAAACACGTTTTCTCAACCGGGGGTCATCCTGGAAAAGCTGAAAAGAAAGGTCTCGCGTCTTTTCATCAAATTAAGGAATACCGTAAATTCCTGGGTAAAATCCTTCAGCGAGCAAAATTTTCAAGGAATTGAAAACTATTTTGGAATCTTTCAACTTCTCACTTTGTCTCGAAAAACATATATGCTTATGTAAAAACAAATATTGGTGCCACGGAAAAATATCAGACTCAAAAGCGACATGGGCCCGAAAAAAATGAGAAACTATGCTTAAAGACATGTTGAATATTGTAACACATCTAACTCATTTTTTTCTTAAATACCGCTTGGCTCACTTCACCTTTCATGGGCTCATATGTTAGATTCATCCTGTCATAAAATATATATATGTATGTTATATATAGCTACTTCAAAACAATTATTAAATACTTTCAAATTATATAACAAGAATCAACTGCCATTAAATTCATAGAAAAGTAATTAAATTATACCGGGAAAACTTTGAGCTATAAAACAAATGGTTTTAGGCCATTTTATGGGAGCTCGAATTACTTACTCACAAAATTTCAACTTAAAACAATCGCTTGGAATTAAAACTTTGTATTAAAGGGATGCTAACAATTATTTGAAGGACCAACCCTTACTTATTATCAGCTGCACTTGTGAAGGCTTATTAAGCAAGATAGTGAGACCTTTATCTACCCTTTAACTATTTAGGTAAGGTTTAGTTTTCTGACATTTTCATTTATTCCATGAAGTTTATTTAAAGTAAAACTGGGAAATGCTTTTCGGTGAAGTTAAGACGTTGTTTACACATATCTATTTTACAATAGTCTTACAATATTATTGAATAAAAATAACTTATAAAATACATAAAGTTAAATTTACAAAATTATTATTTTTTTGTTTCTTTATTAATATTTTTCTGTTTTCATTATTGTGTTCTACACACAATAAATTTACTTACAATCAATCGTCAAGGTTATGTTTCAAACAAAAGCTGATCATTATTATGACATGTATCATCAAAATTAATAGTTTTCCCACCGAAAAATAAATAAGAAAACTATTATATTTTATCATTTACAAAATTTTATTTAACGATGTGCTAAAAAAATGATGTTTCAATTTTTAAATATTTGGCGCATTGACATTTAGCTGAAATGCTCAGTATTTTTTCAAATCTAAAAACTTCATATTCTACATAAATATTTAAATTTTAACCATTGAGTAACATTTTTTTAATCGTTGATAGGTAACTTAAAAAACGTAATATTTTTGAGGCATACATTATGCGTGCTAAATGAGCCAAATTCACTTGATAAACTTTCCGTACAAGATTCCAAATATAATAATAATTTAATTCTATAAGCTCACGGTGCTAGTAATTGGACTTATCACAACTTAATCGATGTAATATAATCATCATCAGTAATTAAAGTTAGTTCGCACTTTGAGTTTATGTATACTTATTATAACAAGTCGTAGGCAGTCGTAACTTTTCAATTGTACAGTAATCTAAATGCCAGGGTTTCGTTATTTAATAATATTTTTACTACATATGTAATTGGGCAAAGGTTCATGTAAAGTACAAAATTTAATACTTTAAAGTGTTGTAGTATTATTGCATTATAAACAATAGAGGTGTCATAAAAACGACAGTGGTTAAAGAAATATTCAAATATATTTTATTTCTCTTTGAATTTTGTGGTGTAGAAAGTCAAAAACGACAAAATTACGTCGCGTGTCGTATTTCTTACTCTGTTTCAACTAGCATATATATTTATTTTATATATCTCAATGAGGTTGGAATAAGCTTGAATGCTTACGAGAAGCTTCGTAATACGTCGGTGACATTTCGCTGACAAGGAAACTCAAGCATATTTATTTGGTGCTTAAGAAATGTTTTCTCTGTTATGAATATTTTCAATATATCAAAGTGAACAGTTTTACCATTGAAACTATATATCCGACACTGTTCAACCTTTATAATAATAAAAAATAAACATCCCTACTTTTGAATTATTTGCGGTAAATCGTAATCATAATCGGGTCCGTAGAACAGTGGTGAACGTCGTAAGCTTTTCACGGGTCCGTTTTCGTACGAATAGCATTATTTCAACCGATTTATATTTAAATGCATATATATTTATGATGTCAAAGATTTCCACCTAAATCCTCCAATTCTTAAATAACGGACCTTAGCAAGAGCGATTAGCTAATCACTAGTTCTGTCCTAGCCCTCTCTTTTCTATGTATACTCCTTTTGAAAAAAAAGAGAAGTCGAGCAACTGAATAACAAGCGACTCTTTTCTTCAATCTTCTTTTTGAGTACCTCTATAAGGAGGCCATATGCTAAAAAAAATCTTTTGAAGGTAGAAATTATGACCATAGTTGATAATTGCTTTCCAGAATATATTCACAAGACTGATTAGAAAAAGCATTCCACTAAATAGTCAGTGACTGTTATTAAGTAATTCGTCACACTTCACTATATAAAATGTAAACATTTTATTTCAATCATTTTACTTAATCGCATAGTCGAAATTTAATTAACTTCCAATAACGTCAGACTATTAATTAGTCTACGTCTTGCAAAACAAAGCGCCGAGATCTAATACGTTAAGCAATGCAAAGTTTAAAGGTAAAATGCACACCTACATATTCCTAGTACGATGTTAAATATTGGTCTCGACTGGCAAGTAACTCCTTTATTCCTTAAGCCCGTAAGCGGAAGCGACCCCTAAGTCTTGAACCTAATAGAACCTCTGAGCTTAACGTAGCGAGCCTTTCTCAAATGCCAGGTAATCAAGTTTCCTGAAACGCGCTAGAAGATTGATCGAAGTAAGTACTCTGGAAAAGAAAATGACGTAGATTTTTATCCACTTTTGAAGTTGTTTCAGTGACGAGTGGTCTAGATTTTTGTCAATGGGTTTTATTGACGTATCCAGCACCATCTATACAGTCTAAGTAACATCTCAATTGTAATAAGATTAACTTACAGACCAAAAATATCATAATGATTTGTTTAATAAAAATAAAACAATATTCCGCAACAGTGTATTGTACGTGTACTAAATTCCAGCAGGCACCTGATCGAAAGATTGTACAATAAAATAAAATTTCTAAAATATACTTCTGTACATTATTGATAAGGCATCGTTATTGAAAACCATAATTTTTAACAGTCATTTGGATAAAGTTAAAATGTATATTCTTTTATACCTTGAACTAAATTGATTCGGGCCTTTTTCTTATAAATATTTAAAAGCTTTTGAGTAGAGCTAAAACAACACCAAACATTTGTCAAGAACACGACATCATAAAAAGACTATCTTCAGCTTGCTGCGTATAGCATTAAACTATATAGGCACAATGTACAAAAAAAATATTTTAAAAACGAAAAGCCCTTGATATTTGTACCAAATAAAATATGATCGTGAATAAGAAGAAGTTCCCAAATGATAGAAAGTATTATGTAGTACATAAGTGAAAAGTGATCAAAACACTTAACCATGAGAAATAGCACAAAGACAAAAAATATTGTATAGAATGTTAGATTAGAAGGATCAAAATTTTACACGAAAATAAATGTTATTTGAAAATCGATAAAAATTATAAAGGTTTGCAACTATAACACACATTTATAACTGATAATATAATATTATTCAATTCATAACCATCGCTTACATCTCATTTTATATGGGCATCAAATATGAAATCGAATAAATGAAGTATGCTTTCTCTAGATATTATTTTATATACATACTAATGATAGATATACCATTCTAGCAACAGCTTTTTGTATTACACTGAAACTGTTTTTTTTTATTATTTAATATAAAAAAAACCGTTACGTTTCAAGTTATTTATTTAATTAATTCACTCCATAAATGATTTCAGAGTAATAAAATAAGAGAACGCTTTATCCAATTTAAATGGTTATTTTATAACAATTAATACTGTTTTAACGTTTGATATTTAGTCTCAACGGGCTAAATTTTTTTTCAACTAAAAAAACAGTGTTTGTTCTACCCGGGAGACGTAAAAAAAAATCAGACATTTGTAATTAAAGAATGTTAAAAAATGTAATTTATTTTTTTAACCAAAAAACTAATTAAACTAAAATAATGAAACCAACTAAATATAAAGACAAAAGTTTGTTTTCGTTTAAATTTAGCCCAACTGCTTGTATTAAAAATAATTTCGTCAGTAAAGAAGTCAATGACTTAACTAAAATTAAGCACTGAAATACAATCATGTAATTTTATTTAGGTATTGCGATTTTGAATTTGCATAATGGTGAGTTTGTTTTTGTTTAAGTTTAAAAATCTTCTTTTAAATAAATACTAAAATAACCCGTTTATACTTTTTATACAAAATTTTACTAAAGTGTTCAATTTTACGAAGTTAAATATAAATTTTCCGAAAGCTAAAGTAATAATTATAATGTGACCCCAAAGTGACATTTACTGACAAAGAAGAAAATGAGCTTTTATTGAAGCTTAATTGCGTTCATTAATAGAGAGCTCCCACATTTTAAATCCTTTTGTCATTTTCTTTGAATATGACCGACATCTATTATAAACAAAATACTACCGGTAACTATGTTTACTGTTTATTTATAGGGAATCCAATTACTTATCGGGGAAAGGAAGTCAGTTTCATGATTACTTAATTATTCCTTTGGGAGTACAAATATTATATTTTACCCAATACATTAAGAGATTACCAAGGAATTATTTTTATATTTTTGATTGGTTATTTAATAGCAAACGAATATTATTTTATTTTTCTCCGATATAGTATAAGCTAAAAATATCATTCGGGGATAAATCGAAGTGTGATGATTAAATGAAACTAAATTTTCTCCTTTATTTACAGATAATTAATATAAAAAATTGACCAATAGTAACTATGGACCCATTAGAGGTGAAATGAGCCAAGTGGTATTTTAGAGAAAAAAAAGATGCGTTGTAATATTCTACACGTCTTAAAGAATGGTAAAAATGAAGTAACCTCAGTCAAAACACACATTGCAATAGTGGTATCTCCGTAAAATAAAAATATACAATCAACCAAAACACTAAATAAAGGCATGATTGTACTTAAAGTCCAAGTTTTTTTTACCAGATTACTTGTTGGCTCACTTCACCTCTCGAGGGCCAATATGGCATCCTAATAGAGTTTATTTCAGTCGAAGCTTTTCTACGAGTACGACTTGCTCAACTTCTCTTTTTCGAATAGAATAGAGATAGACGTATTTTTTTTTTAAATATATTTAACTGGGTGTTGAAAATAATGTCTATAAAGGCTTATTGGTTAACAACAAGTCCTCGTCCGATTTAATCGTGCTATCGTTTCCTTTTGTGAGAATAAATGTAGTAATGAACTAACAGCCAGTTCCAATTAAATGCAAACAGAAAGAGTGTATATATTAAGACAAAAATACTTATAACTATAACATCTTTGGTATATCGTATTAAAATAATTCCATTATGAAAATCTAGACATTTTCTAAATGAAGCTTCATTAAAATTATTTTCACTGAAAATCTAATCAACTCATTCTTATCTGTCTTAATTGAAGACAATTTTACACAAAGTACCAATTAGCATATAATCTCTCACTTTGATAATATTAACATAGATTACTTAATGACATCAAAGTACGCAGCAAACATTCAAAAAAGCTGAGTGAGGAGCATTAAAGTCTCTAGTAATTATTTCGTGAAACTAATATTACAACTGGCAGTCTGTGTTCTAAGCCGCGATGGGTAATTTAATAATACTGAAATAATATTTGGCAGCGCTTCAGCAAAGCAGATATAGGAAATGGTATAGCAGATAACCAAAAAAATTCATGCCGTCAGACATATTATGATATGTACTTTGATAACACATAAACCCTTCACATTCAAGGATCCACTTACGAAACCTTTTCGAAATAAAATGGTTCTAATTTATAATATGGTATCGTAACATATGTAGAAAGTAGAATAATATAAAATTTGTACTCACATTTGTAGACATTTCATAACCCAAACCTCATTTAAAAATTTGCATGAATTTTGTAGAATATTTAATGGCAAAAAAAGGTTACATTTACCAATGCGTAGCATATCACTCTACGACTACACATATAAAGTCATTCAATGTTTCATAATATGGTGGAAAGTAAGATACAAAATATATAATACTTTTTAGATGAATTTTAAGCTAATAAAAACATTTGCAGCGGTCCGTTCTCACCCAGGTTTAAAAGGTTACCCAAACTTGATTATAGCGAAAACTTACTTTACAGCATTCTAAAAATGTGTGACTTAATTTGGGGAATATCATAACCGTTATTACAGTCTAAGCCTAAACGGCGAGTTATTAGTTTGCTAGCTAATAGTAATTATGCATAGTATAAGTTTAAATATTAGTATTATTTTTAAAAGTTGGGCTAGTAAAATTGTTTTTCTGAATATTGAAGTACACCAGTGATTCATTTAAAATCATTGTGGTGCAGCTTTTCTCTAATTATTAATGTGAGGGGTGGACTCATTTCGTTCTTTCGATAGCATTGTAGAATGCAGTCGTAAATTATTGTATGCATATACACATTAAAAATGGTTGGAAACCCATTTGATGCACATATATAAGTCGAAGTAAATTTTAAAATTGTGTTATTCGTATAACTTGAACGTTTATGTACTATTTTTTAAGTATTTTCAAATTCACGTTATTATCAATCTAATATATAAAAATGAATGTTTGTTTGTTCGTGCTGTATGAGTTGCCACATCGCTCATCCAATTGCAATAAAACTTTGACAAACTTTTTGCTTGCACTTATAATATAAGCTTGTTATAAGCATAGTAAAATTAACTTACAGTAGGTCTTATATATAAAAATAATTGTTTGTATGTCTGCCATCCAGTTCATTTTGACAACGTATGCTTGCACTTGCGCGAAGGTTATAGTACAATTAACCCATAATAGGTGGCGCGTGTGTCATACCATAGACAATCGGCAGCAAAAGTCAAACGTAAAACAGACAGAAAAAGAAAACATGCACTTCAATAAACACAATTAAAACACTTAAATTCTTTGAGTGGCATTGCAACGCTTGCTAGGAACCGGCTTGTTATGTATAAAAATAGTAAAATAACATAAGACTTATAAAAATATATCACTAGATAAATCTAACGATAAGATGTCTGACGATCACAAAGGCTATAAGCCGAAAAAAAACATACCTACCAAAGCTAAACAATCTTGCACTTTACCAGTATAACACGTCACACATCGCTCGACTCGGAGAATAATCCTGCTATATTGAATACCTAGGATAGAGATAATGCAATAAAAACACGAACGTTGTAGTTGGCTGATATATACACGATAAATCCAGCTTAAATACATCGGATATAGGATTACGATGAATGGAAACACCGTCAATCATAAATATGTATTTTATATCAATGTGAAGAATGGATCAATGAAACTAAAGCCTTTATGAGATAACTATCATAACTCGATTAACCACAATCAAGATATTTCATAAACATAATATTATATCTGTACATTGGAGGTAAATTTTACCATGTCGAAAATGGTAGTCTTTCCTTATGGCTGTTCTTTGTCGTGAATTTTGTGATAACGTTTTGTTTTACTGTTTATTAAGATCATTGATTTGATTGTACTAAAAGTATCATTTTATTATAATGATTGATATTACAAATTGACCAAAACCTACATAGTGTAATTTACCTTCCATGTAAAGACACAATTATCTTCACTGCAAAACAATGTAAAAATTCTCTACTGCGCGTATTTTTGCTTCTCAATAAAAAAAATATTATTGAGTAACTCGATACAGTTATACGTATAGTGATCCGTAAGTCGAGAATTATTATATGCTTTCAATTTATTATTTTTTTACAAGATGCTATTGCTTTTAACACTATTTATGTTAATTTTAAATAAAACCATTATTGTTGGCGCATCGTTCGAATAGAACATTAATTGTAACACATAATCCGTGAAATCTCTAAGAATTTTATTAGTGTCATTTGTAATATATATTACACGAAATAAAATATCACAACAGCGAAAAAATCATTCGAGTGAACACGTTTAATTAATTTTGGCTTAATATGACAAATGTGAGTTATGATCACATACGTTTTAATTATGAAGGATTTCACGTGGAATGATTGATTCATCTGTATCACGTAAATGTGTGAGTTTGTGTTGTCATACATATCATGTTTTTGTTTTTTTTTTAACTTTTCACTTTGTGAATATGATGTTATATAATGTTACTCCACTATAGATAAATGGTAAACAATATACAAGTTCGTTGCCCCACAGCCACGAGTTGATTGTACTCAGCCTACCTTACGCTATGCCATCAAGACGCAGAATTGTATGAAGTTGAAAATTATAAAAACAATTTTTTAGCAATGTCATCTTTTTACGTTGAAACCGTACTTTTGCCAAATATAAGGGTAGTTTAAGACTGTAGGTAATACATATAATGGATTGTTCGCTAATCGTTATTACTTATACTCTCTTTAAGTATTGTTTATTATGTAGAAAAAAAAACTTTTTATTGTATAGTTTTTGGTAATTGTATATTATAAGCTGTAGATTGTATCTGACGCATGGTTTATTGACGTCAGTTGCAATGCCAATTGTATACCTTTTTCAATTAACAAATGTAATTAAAACCAATTCTAAAATATTCATTTAATTAAATGTTTAAAATACACCAGAGTAGAAACAGCACATTTATATTACTAATTAATTACAGTGTTCGACATTTTTATAGAATTTTATTTACTGAATTATTTAAAACTCACAGGAGAATTTTTAATATACTTGAAACTTACATATAACAACTCTACAATGTCAAAAATAACATGGTTATAAAAGTTTCAACTTTCATTAAGCTTCTCAAAAAATTGACAGGCGATAGAAACAGATATCGTTAAATAAACGTTTAAATGTGTATACGTAACTTGTAATTATATTATAAATAGCACTTAAAATATCAGATGAGACAATGGGCTGCTGCTAAGGCAACTGCACTCATTAAATAGTCAAAGCGCATGGCTGCTTTACAACCGAAATAGAACAAAGAAATCTTCCATCCTAGTACAGTGGAACCTCTCATAACGAGCACCTCGTATAACGAGTAATTCATATAACGAGCAAAACAGATTGTGAAAAAAGTGCGCTCTTAACGAGCGATATTTCGCATAACGAGTGACGCAGAGTTTTGGAAAGATCACTTTCACATCGTTGCTTGCCTCAAGATGAACGACAAAGCGTGGGAAGGGGTTACCAAGAGGACCCTCACTTATGCTTCTAAGAAACTTTGGCCAGATAGCGTTGTCGAATGTGATTTTGAGGAATTTGAAACATTACCTGTGGACTGGAGGTGGAAAACAACGATATTGATGAGCTTGTGGAAGAGCATGGTCAAGAGCTGACCACCAAAGAGCTTATGGAGTTGCATTGTTTTTCACAGCAATAATTTATGGAGGAGAGTTTGTTAGTGGAGGAGGACGAAGTAGCAGAACAACAATCATCTGGCGCAATAAGAGAAATGCTGAAAGCATGGAAAACTGTTGCATCATACATTGAGAAGCATCACCCTAATAAGGAGGTGGCTATGCGTTTTACAAATTTATTCAATGATAATGCTGTAACATTTTCACCAAATTTTGAAGCATCGGCAAAAACAAATGTCTCTAGACAGCTTTCTAGTAAAAAAAGAATAAATTATTTGTCTTAATTAATAAACTAGTTATTATAATAAAAATAATAAAACATTTTTAGTACTTTTACCACATAAAATTTATTGGATCAGGGCCGGTTTCACTCATTGTGAGCATTGTCAACTGATGATAATCAGTTTTTTTTTCGGTCTTATATTAGTCATCACTTAAATATTGAAGGTCTTAGAAGGAAGGTGTCGTAATCTTTTTCGCACAGGAACAATTTTAAAAGTAGTTTTTTTGTGAAATTTGTTTTCACGGTCTCTTACGAAACAATCATTACCGCAGCTATTTTCTCAGAACGAAGAACCATCCTCCTCTTTTTGGGCTAGTTTCAATTGGAAAGTAGTAATGTCATACAGTATTATATTAGTAGCATAAATAAGCTTATATATACATATTATAATATTTATATGCAGAATATTTTACATAGGTAAAGCTTCCATCTGATAGTACTAAATAACAACATATAGTGGTTTTTTTTCTTCGAAAGCTCCGTATTATTTTACGTATCTGTGTATCTACACAGTACGTTATATGTATTACTTATTTCTCTCGCAAAGTTCCTTACACAATATATCTTCAGAGCATTTTTATACAAGCCACTAATTTATAACGGACTAGTGACTTCGTTGCCAAGCTCTTCTAGCTCAGCCGTCTAACTAATAAAATAAATATTGTAAATTTGTCAGTTAATAAAGTTCTTCTAAAACCTTAACTTGCGTAATTTAAATCAAGTCATTCATTTTGATGGAATACAAAATACTTTCATTTGTTTTTTGGTAATTCAATTTTCTGCTCTTTTATTAACAACGGTCAATGACGTTAACTTCAGTCTCAGTACTCATGGGATCGAATCCTAGTACGGTAGGTTTATTTTTCAAATCAAATCATGGTTTTCTGTTCAAAAGCATGGATGTTTTTGATGTCGAAAATAACCCCCACCCACCTATTTATCTGATTTCAAAAACATGGCAAAGTAAAATTAATTAGCTAACCGCTTGTCTTCTCCATGCCTTCACCTTTCTAAATCTTCATTTTTAGACAATTAGACGTTGAGAAATTAAGTAACAAGTATTTTTCGTAGAAAAACTTCTGTTGACGCCATAAGCCATTTTGAGTTTTTATGTTCTACATTTGTAACGGACATTGTTGTAAATTAATATTAATTAAAACAAAAAAAAAGCTAATAACATGAAATTTTTCGTAAACAAAACGTTTTTTTAAGGTAGAGAGTGAATTTTTTGATAAATTAATTCCATACACTTCCACACCTGTTGGTATTCATTTTTCAGCAAAATTTGCAGCACAATTCCCGAGTGCCAAATTTTATATTCTCAGGGAAGGTTTCCAGCGGTGTAATTTTACGTTTGGCTTGATGCTTACCTTGACACACTTACAAAGTTTCTTGTTCGTAAAAGGAAAGATATTATTACTTCCATCTAACATAATTTAAATTTGTTGGATGATATTATTTTATAAAAAATATGAAAGATACTGAATGCATTATGTTGTTAGTGATATATTTTTTACATGATTGTAATACCCACCATTGTCTAAACATTTTCGTGGAATAGTGGTCAACTATTTAAAACTATTCATAAACTAAATGTTCTCTTGACGCGCTTTTTGGGATCATTCTGGTGATGTGAAGGGAAAGATGAATAAGTTATTAGTTCGTGATATATATTTTTTATATATTTTTATCAAAAAACACTTGGTAGTCTTAAAAATCATCTAAGCATTAGAGGCATAAAACATGATTTACATATAGTTTATAAAAAGGCAACACTTAGAATACACAATTAAACTAGATAATGCTATTATGATGAACCATGTTTTGAATTGATGAAAATTGTATTAAACAACTGCGGGAAACCAATGGTTGTCAAAACTCCAGTTTACTCTATTTAAATAAAGATTATAATAGCTTAGCACGTGTAAACAAGACATCTTTTAAAACAGTATGAAGAGAAAATATGTATTTTACCATTGGGTATAAAATAAAAGGTAAAATCGATATCTTTTTTGTGAAAAAGCCAAAACAAAGGTTTGTACTTTTTGTAGTAATCTATGCATTTAAGGGATAAGTTTGAAACGTGCACGTTACAACAATAAAGCTTAGAATCCCTGCTCTAATTCACCATATATGAGATTTATGTTTCGCTATTATCCCTCAAAGTTTTCGAATAAAAATGTCGTTATTAATGACTTAACTCACACCGATTAGAAAATAAAAAAATACATAAAAATGTTTCTGTTCATAAAAAGGGCGTTGATTGATTAGCTACGCGGTCAACTTTTTTATTGAGTGCTTAGCAAATATGACGCCACTTCATAAACAAATCAACTGAGTATACATAGCACACCCTATACATACATTTGCCAACCCGCGAAGCAACAAGCACGCAGGTGGAAATGAAACGTGAATCTAACCTTTTCATTGCAAAATGCCATCAAAATGTATTGCCTGAGGCCTTGAATGGGGAATATATTCATCCTCTGGAGAGTCCATTTTCAAAAAAGTAAATTACCTCTTCGTCGGTCGAATGTTTTCTTAAGACTTCAATACAAATATTCGTCAAGATCTGTTTCAAGCACGCAGATGAAACATTTTATAAATGGACATCACAGTAATATTTATACACGCTCTGACAGTTGTCTTTTGTGCTCGATAAATCTTATTCTAACCGTTTCTTTAAATAGAAAAATGTTTCACATAAGACCGTATAAATTTATATTGTTCGTTTCACCACTAGTATATTTCAGTTTGACACATTGTTGGATTCAGGGGTTGCAATACCCGTATCCCGGTATTTTGACTTATTTTGCAGTATTTAAATACCGTTTTTTGCATATTATCCTAATTGTTGATATGTGAAGCTCACGCGTTTGAATCCTATTTTGTACTGATTTTTCAATAATATTTGAAGTTGTGGTTGAAGAAACGGGTATATGATTTGTCCAAAGTTCACTCTCAAAACAATGCGTAGTGAGAGCGATTTGCTAACCACTAAATCAGTTCTAGTTATTTTTTTGTATTACTATCTTAGAAATGGAAAGCTTGAACAACTGAGTAACAAACAGTTCTTACGAAAAAACATATGCCTAGATAAATTCCATATATATGCATATATGAGTATATATGCTACACATTGAGATTGGACTTTTAAGTTAATTAATTATTGCATAGTTATAGTTAAAAAAACAATGAACGAAGAAACACAAAACACGTAAATCGGATCAATATTGGCAATTTTAAACGTGGAAAAACTTGCATGGTTGGGTTATAAAGGTGTTTTAAAATTCACGCAAGACGTAGTTTTTATATAAAACACAAGTTTATAATTACAATTGTTTTTTTTATTAATTCATAAAGTATACAGTCTAAGGTTATGAATGGAATAACATATCATTTATTTTTGTAATACCAGTATTTGATTTGAAATACCAGCAAACTGGTATTTGTCATATATTGCAACCCCTAGTTTGATGTTAAAAAAAAACTATTCACGCTGACGGAGGTGAGATTAGGGTGAAACAGTACGGATGTAACGCGCGTAACAATTTGTATAAATAGCTGTTTTGTAACAAAATTTACATGAATCTAAGACATTTGATAAAAAAAACTTTATATGATGATAACCACACGTTATTTTAACAACTAAAACCATTTTTCAACTTTGTTTTTAGTTGGTATTGTAATATTTTGATAGAAAAAACATTTAAAATGTATAATATAAATTTTTGCATAAATTAAATTAAGCATTTTTTGCGAATTCCAAATTAAAGACAAGCACGTGTCACGTCAACTTTGTATAAAAATACGGTCTACGGGTGGTATCTTTAATATTCAATTAGGATTATGATGAAGAACAAACAAAATTTATTCAAAAATTACAAAAATTATTTCGCTTTTTTTCAGAAAATACTTTCATTATGATAAATAATAATTGCTTACACCTTGGCCACGACCAACTCACAACTGAGTAAATTAACAAGGGCTATAATTATATAAGGCTTTATATATTGTATTGTATTTAAAATTGTCTGACTGTAGAAGATTCAAGATGATATAGTGATTTTATACTTCCAGTTTCATTAAAAATAATCGATGTAAAATAAAAGGTAAAAAAATTCTCAAATAAAACAAGGTAAAAAATATAAAAATAAACTTGTTTTTACAACAATAGATTTTTCAATTCGCATGCTTTAATTTTTATTGTATTATTCTTAGAATTTTCAATATAAAGCTATTGAAATTCTATCAAGTACCCTTAGTCGAAATAATAAATTTAAAAGCAATATATTATGTTATGAGAAAGCGGCGATGTAATAATCTAAAAAATATATTTAAAATCTTCTATACGACTTTTTTTATCAATACGTATGTCTGCCGTATTTTTATCTTAAATATATGTATAAGCAATGTGATTTAGTATTTTCCAATATGCCGATAATACTCTTTAGTTATTCGTTCGAGTTTGAATAGACGTGGTCCAAGGTACGGTCGCCTTACGTCGTAAAGTATTCGGATAGTCGTCTACATTTCAAATGAGCTTTCCAACTCTACCATTATCAATTCAATGTTTTTAAAAGTTCTCTGGAATATGTTCAACATCAAACCCTTGAAAGTCAGGTTTATAATAGAACGCATGCAAGTTTAAAAAATAATTCCAATAAATGAAACCTCAAAAGTATTAACTTATATTTTTGAATACAGTTTTATTTTACAATGCTTCAGTTGATATAAATATTTACTTTGAACTTTTGTTTTTTTTTTTTGTAAATTCAAGCGAAATATTCACATAATTTAATAATTGAATAGAATTTTGACCAAGTGAACCTTTTATATAACGTGGGCAAAAAGATTCCAATTTTGTGAAATACTGTATTTTGACCTGTATTTTTAAGGGAACAAATTAAATGGTCAGAATTTACGTAAATTTTTGTTCAGAATAAAAATATGAACGGTCAGAATATTTCATAATCATTTTTGTTAGGTTAGGTTAGGTTTTTTTTTATTTCATTTAAATTATGACTATTTTTTCTGACCGATATATTATGACCATTTAATATAAATTCTGACCAAACAATGTAGTATAAATTCTGACCGGAAAAATACGAGCCTTTTTTAATATAATTGATATTTCATTACATTAACATACAATTTTGAATTTGGGATAAGAAACGCATCATATTGTAAAAGAATAAACGGTTTACCGAAATGTAAAAAAGGTTTATATGACAATTATATACTCCGCCTCTTATAATAGCAAAATTTTCTCATTTGTTGGAATAATATCCACATTAACTTTTTTGTGAAAATTGGCGCCAATCATGTTTATTGGTCTTTGATTGAAAATTTTAAGACTCATTATCTTGACAAAATTAATGGAGTAAAATAAAGCAGATGAAAACTTTGCACTGCGGCACGCAAGGCCACAGCGTCCTTAAATGAGCATTTATGGATTCAAGAAAATGGTTAAATACACAAAAACTATATGATAACTCATTGATAACTGAAAGATTTTTGTTTTCATACGACAAAGTATTGGTCATATGAAGCATCGAAATGCGTGAAGTACGATAATATTGTAAGCGGTCTGCAGATACATCTATAATTAAGACAAATTTGTAGGTTACTTATTTTCGAACAATTATGTAAGCATTCCTGATTATACTATTTCACCAATAGTTTACTGTATATTATAAGCATGACGTCCTTAAACAGCGACCTGTTATTTTTATACGATAAATTGATAAATCAAATAACTTTTGACATTGAAAACTTAAACAAAAGGAAATACAGGGCATTCATTTTTAATTAAATTGTTAGCTAGTTACTGTCAAATGGAGAATTAATTAATGACAAAAAAATGAATAATGATAATGATCTTTTAGCTATCGTTATGCTAGCTAATTTCTATTAATTACACGATGTTTTTGTAAATAAGTCGCTTAACAATTTGTCTTAATTATAGGCGTCTCTGTAGATCATTGAACTCAGCCTTTAATATTTTTAAATGAATAAAAATATCTTACCCATATCGTGAACAATTTTTTTAATGAAAGGCACCCATTGTCAAACATCTGCTGCTATGATGAGATTAATATTCTTTGAAGATATCTTTTTAAGACTTATTTTAAAAGATATAAAACTTATTTTTTGCAAAGCTTTGACTGAAAAAGTTTTTTTCTCAAAGCAATGTTTTCAAATAAGCTTATAATATCAACAATGTATCCAAGTAATTCTTTAAATTTAATCTTTGTAAAGTGAACTAATTTATTGTGTCAAGAAATTGGTTTTAAGACTTTATAACAAAGCTTATGAAATTGTAGGTACAGATCCCACGGAAGCAACAAGAACACAATGTGCAGGTTTTACGAATGTCGAAATTGAACAAACAAACCTAGTAATATAGTATTTACGATGAGAATGTATCATGGAGAATGTATCGTGAACATGGTTCTTTATTAGTTGAACAGCTTACTGAAATAATGACAACAAAGGTTTTGACAACCCAGACCCACCTGGTCGATAAAGCAAGCTCTAATCAACAGGACTACAGTGGGCGACTGTGGGTGAAATACATTGCTTGAAAATGACTACTGTCAAATTAAGAAGTCGCATGAAGAAGAGAACTTAAACAACGCTTAAACACAACCGCAAAGCAATGAAAAAAAATACATGTAGAGTTTGTATGTTGTACTATTTTTTGTTTCAGAAATAAAAACAATTGAAAACTTGTAGCTTGTATGAAATCTAGCGCTTTTGAATTCAGTTCAATGAACGCGTAAAAAAAGTCACTTTAGTGCTTTGCGCCAAATTTACCGGTTAAATATTCCAGACTACTACACATTCCCGCATGCAGGTAACTACCACCAGACTGCCATACCATGTCTCCTGAATTATTAATGAGCTTACATAGGACACTCACGTTTGAGTGATTTGGTAGAGTAACGTTTGTACTTTGAATTCATTCAATAGTAAAAAGGTCGATCGTAAAATATCCCCATATAAGAAATACACCCTTAATATTTCTTTTACGTGTTTTGCGATAAGCGATGGATTATCTTACTGTCTCTTCCTATCTCCAATGTTTATATTTATCTGTTCGACATTAATTTATCTCCTTTACAATATTATATTTATTTAATAGACAAAACTTATGAAAGTATTACTTACGTTATATGTATACATAATATAAATCAATTAGTCATAAGAAATGTAAGGATCAATATAAATTACTTTAAGATACATGTTTTTAGCATAATCAAGTAAATTATTGAATGACAATTTTACATTTTTTTCCTTTCCAAACATTGATAAAATTCCTATTTTTTTTAAAGTATGTGATTATATAATTTTAAGCCCCTCTTTTACCAAAGCGCAGAGTGACATTTATGGTTTTTTAATCTAATAACTTTTTATATATCAAACTTTGAATATTTCTGTATTAAAAAACGATTTTTATAATAATAATTGTATTACCCTATTTCTGCTTATTCAGTCGTATTCATTTTACTTGAAAACTACGGCATACATCGTTAATTAAGAATTTACTTCTTGACATATATGCCCTATGAGACGCCAGTTGTATGAGTTGTCCAATCTGATCTTTGCATGGATTTACTAGAAAATATTTAAAGGGTAAATTTACATAATTTTATTTGTTTTCATATAACAAACATAATACTTAATGAATTGGCTGAAACTTTGTGTATTTTACTTTTGTTCTAAAATACAAAATCTGTAGATCCAATTGGTTAAATACCTTGATTGAGTTATTTTTATTTACGTATCACATACCTGGTACATTTTTCTTATACATATGCCAATTATTGTGTCAGCGGTTATGTGGAAAGTATAGAAATGAACAAACAACATAGAGCTTTTAGATATACGCCATACCTAATATAATTTCAAACGAATTCAATTACTAGCATTAAACTAACAGTGTACCAAAGGCACATAAAGAGCTTTTGCTGCAGACATTGTTAAAGTGATGAAATTCTAAGCAATAATGTATGTACTACAAACCTTTATGTCAGTATCTGGTTGTTGTATTCGAACATCCAGAGACCCTCCCAATACAGCATACCAATATTTCCCTTGGTCTCCTTGGCGAAATACTGAAAAAAATAGAACAACAAGGGATAAAAAAAACTAATTACAACAACATAGATTACTCAACTATTTTTTGATACGATTTTATTTATATTGTTTTTAAATAACACTGTGCAATTTAAACACGAATTGTTTCTTCTAACACGATTTCCACACACAAAAAACAAAGAAGCGGATAACAGATTTCCTAATGACAAGAAATTCTACAAGACAAGACAGTAATAACAAACAAATGATTTCATTTGAATACATCAGTCATATAAGAAATTTCTAGCAATAAAAGCAATTATGTATAATCGAGTAGTGATGAATATATTTCACGATTTTCTACAGAATAATTTTAATTCTTTTTTTCAAATAATACGGTTTTTAAATTCAATTTTTCTACAAATTCTGTTACTGTTTTTTTCACAGTGATGGAATGTTTTGTATTTGAGTATACATTTAAATCGTGATTTTCAACTTTTAAATATCCGTACAGAAATCAGTAATATTACAAAAAAACTTTTCGAAACTAAATAACCTCTACATACCAATCTGGGTTTTATCATATTAAAAATAATCACTTTGTAGGTTTCAATCAAATATTTATACGACGCGTTATTCATTCATGAAAATCACATTTCATCCAACATCTATTTTATATTTATCAGTATAAATATTACTTTAAAAAACCACTTAAATAATAAATATTTATAAAATAGTACATTTAATCTGCGAAAAAACCACCGTTCACAATATAAATCATCTCTACGCGAAGTGACGGCGGCTTATATGATATTATCCGCGTATTGGCGTAGACCTGTCGTAGAACGCACTTCTCCGCGAATAAAATTCACACAGGTAGATGGATCCCTTTGCTCGAAAAATCATTTTCGCAGCTGATAAAAGGTTTCGATTAAGCTGCCTTATAAGCTTTCAGTGGGGTTAACGCGTCGGTGGATTTCGATTAAATGTTTGTGCATCGGCTAAGTCACTGGGGTGAGAAAGCTCTGTATTTTCAAAGGATCGAAAGTTCTCGTCGATAAAATCGTCTAAGTGCATGCTTACAGAATAATGCGATTTGATTTTTCCCTCGACGTCAGAAAATTAATCTAAGTTATTCTTGGTTTACGACTATACGGGATGGGATGTCTTGGTTATTTATTCATAGCGTACTTTTTATTTGGATTACTCGGTTGTTTTTTCGAATCCTAGATTTATGGTAAGTCACTGTATATTTTGCAACGGTGATATTTTTTACTTAAATAATAATAAAAAAGTATTCAAAACCTTCATATTAAACTCATTTGCTTGACACTTTAATAAAAGAGAGCTTAATGTTAGTTTATTGCATTAATTGTAATGTCGTTTCATAATGAAGAGCGTTTATCTTTTCCGGAAATATGGTAAAGAATTAAAATATTTTTTTAAGCAAACTGTGCAAAGTAAGCATTTTATAGGCGTCTATATTCACTTCTTATGTACTTTTTGTTTTATCATAAATCAAACGATGTCTACGCCCAGAAGACCGCTGAATTGATATTTTTTTATTTAGTTTAAAAAAGTCAAGGCCTACAAGAGGATCAAATAAGACAAATAGTAATTAGTACTTAGTAACAAATAGTAATTTTGTAGTAAAATTAAATTGAATTATTAATGTGACATTTTTTTTTTACCATGTCTGCTCCCAATGTAGAGCATATGAACTCCTAAAAGAGTTTATCCCGACAGAAGTGTTTCTACGAGAACTGTTTGTTACTCAGTTTCTTAACCTCTTTTTGTTTCCAAAGAGAGTATGAAAGAAGGCTAAGGCTAAGACCGGATTAATATTTAGCTTATTGCTCTCGCTACGCCCTGTTTTTAGGATAAGATGGGTAGGAGGGGACAATTAAATACATAACAAACATTCATGCCTTCAAACAGATATTTACAAATCAGTTTATAAAACTGTCCGTACTGGGATTTGAACGCGTAACCTCCGTAACCGCAGTCAATAACGTTGTCCACTCGACCACGCAGGTGGCACAGACAAATTACTTAGAATAAGATCAATAATGAATTATATGTGTTAACTTCTGAATAAAATTAAATAGGTCTTCTATAACCCATGTTTGAAAGTAAATTAGAGAAACTAACGCGCTATGCCAATAATTTAGAACCATAACTTTTATACTGAAAATTTACAGTCAGTATTTGTAAAGAGTTTTCTTAATTTTTATCCACACAATAAACTTAACTTACTTATTACTTGAAACTATATATGTGAAGCGAATATATTGACATTACCTATCCTATTAATAAATAAATTAGTCTAGCTACAGTTACTTATTTTAGTATTCATAAAATATCACAAAGCGGTAATGAATATTAAATATGTTAATATCTGGGAATTTAATTCAAGCTCTACATGGATAATACAATTTACGATCCCTTATTTTAACGTCTTTCGTCTCTATGAATACGTTTTAAACAGCAGTAAGGAAGCAATGGAGCAGCAAAACGACGGAAAAGCGAAGGTTGTTGCACTATTCACCAGACAACACGACTTTAAAATGCACCACTGCTGTATACTGTTTACTGCACTCTCATATTTTCCAACTTGCTTATGCATACGGTGAATTATTTAGTTTTTAACTTGGTTGGGTTGTTACGTCGGCCATTACGTTTTCTACTATATTCATGAAACCCAACGGACCTGACGCAGCAGTTTTATCTAACACATAGTTTAATAATTGTCAAAATGTTTTTTTTTTGTACTTATATGAACATAATGTCGTCGAAGCAGAAGTAAGTAAGCAAAAAAATTAAGAACTATGCAGAGAGATGTTGGTATATCAATTCTAAACATCAATTTTTTTATCGGTTATTATTATGGGAACAAATTAAATGGTCTGAATTTAAATGAATTTGTACAAACACCCAGTACGGTGATGATATATATTAGATAAAAATAAAACATTTTTACATAAGGAATTATAACGAACTGGGCCACAGCAGGCGACACATTGCAATAGTGTTATCACCGTCAAAAAAAAAATATAACTCACTTTGACTTTGGCACCAAATAAAGACGTGACTATACTCATATTTACGATTGTATAACCAGATTAAAATATTACATGAAATCTCAAATAAGTAATATTTCAATAAAACAAGCTGATGTCAAACATATTTTTATTTTATACAAGAGGAAAAAGCTTTTTATTTTAAATGAAAACATATGTACTTCTTTTGAAACTAATAATAAATTTATTCAAAAAAATACAATTACATCAAATTTCATACTACAGAACGTAGTTTACTCAAACCATTCCATAGCTTTTTGCAGGTATATTTTTTCTCATTCAAAAGAATGAAAGAAACAAGAAACAAGAAAAATATATATTTTTTAATTTAATTTAAAGTGGTTATAAATAAATGGAGGTAATGGATTTTTTATTTGCGGTGTGTGAAATATCCTAAGGGAAAAAATCCTGAATCAAATAATTCAAGAGCCACACATGGCTCTAGTTTAAAAACTCGCACGTCCCAAATATCCTTTTACACGTCGGCTTTAAAGGATAAATAGAGCTCAGGTGGGCGCCCCGAGGATCTGTTTTATGGCCAAACAGGGCAACGAAAATGGACGGCGGCGTCGGACTGCGCGATGTCGGTCACGAGCTCTCCCAAGGCTTTGGACTTTAGACACAGCGGACGGCTTAAAAGCTTTCTCATAAATCGTAATGAGATTCACCGGAAATTAGCGACAATAATCTGAAAAGCTTTACTGATTATTTATTTCGTCGAGGTAAGATGTAAGTAACTGAAGTAATCCTAACTTGGTTAACATTCAAATGATTTTGTCCTATCGGCGTATTTTTACAATATTTTAAGTATTCTTTGCGTATTATTTTTTTTTATTTTGTTCACTTTTATAGTCATGTTGATTTGGTCAGTAATCGTCAAACAAAAATGGTTCATTATAAATAATGTGAATATAATCAAAAATCACAATTTGCATTCTTTTGAGTTGTTTGCCAAGTGATTCTTAATGAAAAAATACAGTTGGGTATTAAAAAACAGTCTGAATTGGTGTCTAGCCTCATACTTTTTTATTAAAAAAAACGCCATAAAGAACCAATCGGTGATCAATATTTTTCATAGTGTAATAGTTACACTTCACATCTTAAGAAATATTATAATAGAAATATTTTTTTCATTCTCTAAAAACCACCTGTGCGGTCGAATGGTCAACGTCGTTGGCTTCGGCTACGGAGGTCACGGGCTCAAATCCCAGTACGGACAGTTTTATAAATTGATTTTTCAATCGATTTATGTATTTCTGTTCGAAGGTATGGATGTATGTGATGTCTAGAATTCCCCCCTCCCACCCATCCTATTCTATTAACGGGGCGTATCGAAAAAGATTAGCTAACCACTAGTCCTGTCTAAGCCCTATCCTTCTATTTCTACTCGCTTCGGAAAACGAGAGGTTGAGTAACTGAGTAACAAACAGTTCTCGTAGAAACACTTCTGTTGAGATAAACTCCATTAGAAATCCATATGATCCACAGCGGAGCGGACATGGTAAAAATAAACTTAAGTTTATGGATATGCTGGTTATATAAAATCTTTTTGAAAACAAAATTATTAACATATGTTTTTAATCAATTATTTGTTTAAAATAAGCATAAAACAGTCGCATTATATATATAAGCACTACCTTAGCGTATAATCACAATCAACTATTGTATATTATTGGGAAAGATTGCGTTTCATTCTTCGATATGACCATTTGTTAAAATTTGCACTTATTGAAGTGAAAAAAATCAAAATAGAAACTATGTCCTGTGTAGTGTATTTTTGACCGAATTTAAAGCCATAATTAAAATAAAATAAACGAACTATTTCCATGGTTAATATGGCAATAACATTAAAACATTACTAGTGTTTCACTGCATAATTATTCCGTTTGAAAAATATGGATTAATTCGTAGTGTAGTGTAAATGGCATGTCAGTTTTGTTTGCATTAATTTTTGTAGTGGAATTAACTACGGCCATGAAAATGACTCATGAACTAGCATACTACTCAATTTATATTAGATACAGTTATTATTTATACTTGAATATATGAACACGGATTAGCATTTAGATTGACTTAAAAATTACAAACAATATATCAAATTTTGACTTGTGCGATTGCATTATAAAACAATATTTTTTTTCTAATCATTTGGAGAATTAACAACGTGTATGTATTACTTTATATACTAGAAAGGTGATCAGGAAAACCTATTTTGATTTATTATCGTTCATTTGACGTTGTCAAGACAATATTTCTAAATTAATTTATGTATGTTTATTAACGTATTTTAATATCAAACGTTAATTTGATAGTAAATGTCTTTAACTGTCATGACGTACATACATCATGTACAACATTCCAGTTATCAACAAACTAATCTCACGGGTTCGAATCTCAGTACGTACAGTATTTTTAAACCGATTTATATATTTCTGTTTGAAAGCATGGATGTTTGTGATGTCAGAAATTCCCTTTCAACCTTCCAATACTGAAATAGCAGGGCGTTGGGAGAACGCTTAGCTAACCATTAGTCATGTTCTAACATTAAATTTTCTATCTCTACTTTCTTCTTAAAAAAGAGGTTGAGCAATTAAGGATCAAGCAGTTCTTGGAGAAAAAAATTGTTGAGATACTTCAGTTAGGAGGCGATATGTTTAACATCGAGAGCGGACATGGATAAATAATATTGAAGTGTTAATCATAGATACTTTGCTATCGTAAAAAAAAATATGCCGCCTGCTGTAGCCCAGTAGGTTAGAGCTTGCTCTTCCGATCACGCATGTCTGGGTTCGATTTCTGGTCAGAACACAGTGAAATTGAGATTTATTCAATTCAAAATTGTGATCGAAACTGGGTGTTTGTGATGTAAGTCCACATTATTTCCTCTCCTCCCATCCTTCTGATCCTTTAACAACTGGGTGTAGCGATAACGATTAGTCAACCACTAATCCTGTTCTAGCTTTATCCTTCTTTCCCTACTACTCACTTTGAAAAAAGTGAGGTTGAACGACTGAGTAACAAACAGTTCTCGTAGAAAAAAAATCTGTTGAGATACCTCCACTAGGAGGCCATATGATCCACATTGGGAGCGGACATGGATAAAAAATATATATATATATATATATATATATAGTGCTTATAAAACTTGGTCTGGCAATAGTGCAGTTGTTATGTTTATTGTTTTTACTAAAACACTTTTATGTGTTGGTTCAATTTTATTTAGATAACATAATATTACACTTTATAAATCAATAAATCAATCTTATAATTAAAGCGAAAATCGTGAGAATGTAACAGGTTTCAATTGTTTTTCTATTCTACTACTGTTTCATACTTCATTTGTTTCATTCGAATGCACGAAACGCATTTTGAAAATAGAACGTCATACAGAATAAAACATAGTATGGTATGGTATTAAGTATACATAACACAGTGACAAAATAGGTATAATTTATTTTTTATATTTTTTTCAAAACTAAATTTTATCTCAAACGCATGCCATTTATATATATATGATAGCATATATGTGTTTGTGATCGGCATTGTTAATAGTTTTGTTTACTTCAGTTCTGTGGTAAACAGATGACAACGGAATAACGTAGTAAACAAACGCTTGTTTACATGCTAAGTGCATTTTAAGTACTGTGCCATTTTTAAGAGTAAAGACCAGTGCACACTTTAAAAAAATACTTGTAAAACCATAACTCACTAACAAATCTTTAACTTGGACATACACTTAGAAAAAAATGCGCAATAAAAATCATTGAAATGATACTGTCTGCCTTATTTGTGGACCTGACAAAAACAACATCTAGAGAAATTTATACAACAATTATAATTGTAATACTTCTTTCTAAAGAACTTTATTTTTGGTTTAACACGACGATGAAGTGGGCTCTTTGTTACTTGGTAGTGTGTAAGAGTAGAGATAAGCCAAGAATTTGATTAACTGTTGTTTACTCATTACTTGAAAGCGCATAATGATTAAATTTGAATCGTTCAAATTATGTACACTCCCACAGATTTTGTCACTAACGACCCGGGTTTCGCCTTTCGGCATCTTCAGGCGTTCAAGTGCACGGATGAACTTGAACTGACGCTTAGTAAACGAATGTTTCGTGTTTATATAATAAATAAATGTATCACTGAGTCTAAAGCCATTGCTGGCGAAAAGGATAAGCTCATGGGAATTCCCAAAGATTTGAGTAGTGAGTGGTTTTAAGAATTATATTTATTTGTCTGTCTGAAAAGGTTTTATGACAATATTTATATAAGGTACAGTAGTGGCGACCCCGGTATATGCAATATTTCATTTAAAATCGGAAGGCGATACAACTGTGCCCTGTTTATTTCAAAAATTTCCTGGTAAAAGAGCTTATGACCGTCCGTATTTGGGTGTAACATTTGTATCCCTTGTTCCTGCTTGTCATCCTGTAAACATCGCATAATGATGTTCAAGCTAGGTGGTGACAAGTAGAACATTGAGTATCAATAAAAGATAGATATTTAATAGCTAGCTGTATAGTTAATGTTGTCGCTTATAAATAGTACCACCTAAGACCTTTTACGTTAATTGTTATAAAAACTTAATATATTGATTGCTTAAGAAATTATATGTTCACTCGCTTAATCTTAAATTAAATGAAAAAAATATGTTATGATACACTTGAACAAAAATATTTTCAAAACACAAGATACTATGCGATATTTAAGAATCTGCGCAAAGATTCTTTTAAAACATTCCGCATTTTCGACAAGCACTTTCGGATAGAAAAGGGCCAACAAATTGCCCGTGAAAAGCTTTGCACAAACTTTTTATGAACGCTTTGAGAACATTACCATATGAAACGCAAATGCAATGGGTGACTCCGAGCAAATGGGCTCATTCACGAGAGAGTATTTTTATGATTTTTTCCAAAAGCGTCGCTGCAGTAATTTACTCCACTTCATTGCTTAACGTTTGTCAACTCATTTCAATTTTTTATGACTTTTTCGTAAAAAATATTTTTAGATAAAAGACGCATATGAAATTTACTCATTTAGTGAAAGGTGAATAAATAAAATAATGAAATAAAATCGTTAACAAATTGTTGTGCATATTTAAGCGAAATTTACTGGTACAGAATTTAAATCTTTTTTAGGGTTTATTTACCACTTTATACGGTTTGATAAAATAAACAGGGTAGATAATAAATATGTTGCAAAAAAACAAAAATACAATAATATACTCAACATTATCAAGATACATAAAGGCTTTTGGAATAAGGAGAGAAGCTTTTTATTGAACTAAATTTAAAGCAATGACTAACATTGCGTTATTGTACGAAGAAGAATAAAAAGTGACAATTTTTTTTTTATTATTTTTATAACTTATTCAGAAGTTTTAGTTTCATTCATAAAACCCAAACATAGTCACTTATTAATCAACTGAAAGCTCATCAATCATATATGATATGTTAACAAAGCTTATTAGAAATCAGAACTTTTCCCATATTTGGATGTAAGAAGTTAAGTATATTTTAATTTTTTTTTAACCGTGTCTATTTCCATTGTGAAGTATCATTTAGATCATAGACTCCCAACCTTTTTTTGATGGCGACCCCTTTTTATAAAAGCCATGTGACTAGGGGACTCCCGAGGAATTTGAAATCCTCGATTTGCTATACTTTTTCCCCAGCTTGTCTCCGAAACTCCTCTTTTTTTTTTAGCTCACCGAGGAATTTGAAATCCTCGATTTGCTATACTTTTTCCCCAGCTTGTCTCCGAAACTCCTTTTGTTGTTCAAATCCAAAATGGAAAAAAGTTGGCGACCCCCCAGAAAAGCCTTCGCAACATCCAGGTTGGGACCCCGTAATGTTGATTCTTTAGATGGTATCTGTACAGAATTTTATATTAAGAACTAGTTGTATGTCACTCGCTCTAACTCTATTTTATGATAGGGCTTAAAAAAGACGTGTCTAGAAATGAAATATATCTGTACGACAGATTCAAGGATTCAAACTCGTAACCTTGCAACCGAGTGTTCAGTGACCAAAACTATTGGCCATTAAGTCACAGAACAGACGGATAGAATACGTTGAAATAAAATTGTATAAATATCTTTATTTTCTTTACACATTTATTCAAGTAGAAAATGCATTCAAAGAGGCAAACGCCTCCACTGTTCATTTAATTCGGAACCTTTTTATCGAACACGCTAGAAATATCTGTAGGCAGGTGCCTGTGTAAATATAAACGGGTGACGTTCCCCAACAAAGAATAACACGGAAACACAGGCTTCATTTGCTTGAGTGGAAGAACCGACCGAGCGAGAGGTTGGTCACTTCCGCTTCGCAGGAGCGAAAAACGCATATCTTTTCTATTCAAATATCATCTCATTCACGGTGAGGTGATGATGAGGTCTGTGTTTTGTTAAACGAAACTGATGGCAAAAGTATTTTTGACATTTTTGATACAACTTAAATGTCTGTCCCAATAACCAAGATTATTTTTGTGCATGTAATGTATAAACAATAAATAAAATTCTATAATATGTATTAAATATTTTTCAGTATTGTTTTTGTTGAAACTTTTATTTAAAATATAGTATATACCCTAATGCCGCTTGTGTGGTCGAGTAGTCAAGATCGTTGGCTTCCGCTACGAAGGGCACGGATTCGAAACCCAGTACGGACAGTTTTATAAATTGATTTTTCAATCGATTTTTAAATGTCTGTTCAAAAGGCATGGATGTATGTGATGTCTTGAATTCCCCCCTCCCACCCATCCTATCCTATGAACGAGGCGTATCGAGAGCGATTAGCTAACCACTAGTCCTGTCCTAGCCCTTTCCTTCTGTTCCTACTCTCTTTGGAAAAAGAGAGGTTGAGCAACTGAGTAACAAGCAGTTCTCGTAGAAACATTTCTGTTGAGATAAACTCCATTAGCAGTCCATATGCTCCATATTGGGAGCGGACATGGTAAAAAAAATACCCTAATAAAAAACCACCATTTAACTATTTTGAATTGATTTCCGTGTACATCGAAGAATTAGAAAGCTTTACTTATTTTAGTGTTTGCTTAATAAGACCGCTTTATAAAACATATTTTTTTTATAAAAAGTAACATAATATATGTACATAAAAACAAAATTAAGAAGACATTTTTTAATTAAAAAAAAATTTACCTAATTAAATACCTGTTTCAAGAGTGTTAAAGATAAAAATATCACAATCTCCATTAAATACTTCCTCATAGATTAAATAAGAGTATAAAAAAAAATATTTGAAAATTTAAGCCCTTAGTAATTAAATTACATAAGGAGAAAAACTTTACACTTAGTACTAATTCCTAAAACGATCTTAACTCTCGCGACTCGGAGACTAGAAAAATACTTCTCTGCCGATAGGGGTTGTTTAGGGACCCCAGTGGTTTCCTCATTATTGGCCTTATTCTTATGAATTTCAAAAAAAAAATAGTCTAATGGCTTTAAAATATCTCTCTGCATCATTCAAATCATCAAAATCCGTGCTTTTTTAATAAATAATTATATTTTAAGTTGCGCGTAAATAGACGTCATTCCAATACAAATATTAATTTGCAACTGACGCGTTCAGCGACGTTCAGCCCAGTTATCTTACAAACGATCGCTGATAAGCGGGCGCTTATCTCGTTATCGCATTATCGCGTATTTATATAAACTACAAAAGGTCCAAAAAACTATCATATAAGAATACCTTAATTATAAACATTATATCACCCATATTAAAATAGATATTTAAGAAAATGTGGGTATTGGGGTCGCATTTCTTGAGCTTAGAACCGGAAAAGTTAATTTCGTAAGTAAGGTGTCAATAAAGAGACGCATGACTACTAACGAGGCTGTTTGGTAGCTATTATGATGAGTTTGAGCTGAAACATTTTAGTGACAGCCTATTACACTCACTATTATACATATACCAAATGATGAATAACTACACAAAGATGTTAAAACACGAACTAAATTTGTCCTAGATGCTTTTCCTTATCTTTGTAAACTGTAATCATAACCGGCTTTCATAAAAAAATGTACAATATACAAAGATAACTTATTGGTAAAATTAGTTTCGTGTCCTATGGCGCAGCGGTTAGCGTTGTTGGCTTCTGTATCGGATCTCACGGGTTCCAAGACCTAGTAGGAACAGATTTTTTCGATCGATTTATCAATTTCTGTTCGAAGGCATGGGTGTTTGCGGTGTTTTAATTTATCTCCCACCCTTCCTATCTGTCAATAACTGGGCGTAGCAAGAGCTATTACTTAACTAGTCTTGTCCTAGCCTTATCCTTCTATCCTTACTATTTTTTTTGGAAAAAAATCTGTTGAGATACCTTCATTAAGAGGCCATATGCTCCACATTGGGAGCGGAAATTGTTAAAAAAATAACAGTTATAACATAATAATTCTAAAAAGTTGGAATATTTCAAAATAAATGATTGTTTGCGGGTCCGGTTAATTTAATTTACATTAAAACATTGAAATTATTTTTTTATTCAAATCCTTTTTTATCTTTTAATGATATACGAATAATATGTGAATTTTACCATCAAACCTATTTTTATTCATTGAGAATGTTGTTAATTATTCATGTAAAATTGTAATTACTGAAATAAAAACAAAATGATATTAATAAATTAATTCTTAAGTCTATACTAAAATATTACGAGTCCATTTAAAAATTAGAGAAACTTTTCACGTACATTGGTGATATATTTTCGGTAAAAGCTCAAATAGCTTTTAGAACAATACACCTGGGACAAAGCATGCTCGGTTTCTCATAGTATATGAAAGCTCTTGTACAAAATACTATTTATGACTTCGAAAAAAAATCACCAGGTTACAAAAGCACGGTGAAGGGAAGTTTTATATTTCTTTTTGTAATAAAAAAGTATTCATTTCACTTATAAACTCTTACATACAATTTCCATAGAGCGTAGTTGAAAAGTAATTTAGGTTATGTATAGGTTAAAATTTATCATTTCTATCAACAACAAAAAAAACTACATTCTCATTTCAATCAATTTATTTTATACTTATTTTTTGTTGTAGTAGAATCGTTTTAAAACTATGTATTTTAAATCTCTTGTGATTTGAACTTTATATGATCTACCTTTAAAAATATTATTTCCCATGAGAAAATTTGCGTTCTTTAGAAAACCAAAGTAAAACAAAAAAATACAGCTAAAGCAAGGTTACAATTCCGTTCACCCACTTATTCAAAACATTAAGTGGTAAAAAATATATGATTTCTACTATAATTGTAAATTTTAAATAAGAACGTACTTTTATTTTGCAAACTTTTGATATATTCTAGCAATGGAAATATGTTCAATTTTTTTAATTTTCTTGAACCCTGATTTTCAAAATCAAGCCTTTTAAAATTAATATAAACCATGTTGAAATTATCTGACAGCGCATTGTGTACTAATTATGTGCCAGAATGTCAAATATTAAAGTTTTAATAAGTACATAAACATATTGCTGTTATAATTTTTTAAAATATTCGCTGGTGATTTTTCTGAACGTTATTACGTCAAAGCATATTTTTTTTGGCTGTCTGTCTGTCTGTAACGAACTGCGCAAATACTGTGATTTCACACGATCTACGATGTGCAGACAGATGTAGAACACTGCCATCTGACCAATCATATTATTAGTTTAATTTATCATATTTATTGATTTAAAATGTCTAAATAAATAATTCGAATCAGTAATATCAACTTCAAATTTAAAAATTACTCATACTTTATTTATACAGCATTCATCCTAACATTTTACACGTATCTATCTATACATGTTCAACAATTTTCACTGCCGGTTGTTTTATGTATTGAAATATTTTTTATATCTTCCCACAAAAGATATACATTAAACAATACAAAATGTCTGTATTTTAAAACGCAAAGTCGTTTGCTTAAAAAAGAACGGTTACATCATTAATGACCCAGGTAAAATGTTCATGTTTTAATAACACTAAGACTTTGCATTTTCAAATAATTTCTCGCCAAGCCTTCCCTTAGGTTTTCGTATAATTTTCAAAGGGAGTTTTCATACATTTTGAATAAATCTCCATATCTTTCGTATCACCAAGACAAATGCCTTGAACTGAGAAAATGGAATAGGTAGAAATATATTTCAGCTAAAAGAGTGATTTATTATATACCTATGTGGCTTTGGTAAAATATTTCCGAGTCATATTGCAAAAAATATTCCTATTTAAACAGATGGTGGATGTTGACAGATATAATCTTTTCTAAAATTTCTTCTTAGGTGGCTTTTATCTAAAGTATCCATATTTTTCGGAATATTTATTCTGAATAATAAAATAATGAAATCTTAAATATTCAGACTGTAATAAAGGTTCTATGAATATTAATTATATTTTTCCGATATAACAAGCTTGACAGTTTTTACAAAAAAATATATGAATACCATTTGGATTTACTTGATCTTTATCATTTAAAAATTTGTTCAGATATACAATCGTGGTTGTATTATTATTCGTCAAAGGTTTAATGTTTTTTCTCTACAATAAAAAAGTTAACGCCAGTTCTTAGAATTGTTTCCGTAAGTAAAAGGTTGTTTTTTTAAATAAAAATGCGAAACTTTATATGTGACGGTAGGTATATATTTTTTCATCTTATTGTATTTATTTTTGAATATCATGCAACACGAAGTACCTCACAGCCTGTAAAATAGGGATTTGGCAATGCTGGCTAACGAAGGGCTTAGAATTTATTAGGTAAGAGATCGTTAAGCCCAAACGTGACGTATACTGATATCATTAAAGAACAGCTGTTCCAAACATAACCTTCACAAGGCGTGCGATAAAAGTTTTAACTCCAAGAACTATTGAACTGATCTATAAAACCCAAAAACTTTTAATATTATATTTATACCACAATTTTATTAATATTTGAACGTTTTATAATATTTTCAATTAAATAACAATAAGCTTAAAAAACAGTTTAAAAATAGTCGAAACTTTAGTAAAGCTAGGATAAGTTAGAAAGGGAATAATTAAAATAATATGTGTTTAGACAGTTGGTTAGTAAATTGAAATGTTTGACATTTTTTGAATAAAATATTTACACACAGTATTTCTTTTTCCGATTTTATGATTTAATCAGACCACATTTTGGTCAGCAAGGGAGCATTGTTAACTGAAATTTACTTAGCAAAACCAGTTCTGACGGCATTAATAATTCGTAGAATGATCACTTGTTTGCATTGCTACCCATTTATAAACTTTGTTCCTAGCACTATCAGGTTATACAAATCTGGAAGATCGGGTTGAAGGGAGTCTTCTCCCCTAACTCTATCCAATAAGGCCTGGTAATGTCAAATGATCACTTAAATGTATACACAATACATTCAAGTGAGTATTGAAATTTATAGAAGCATTATTTGGTTGTCTTTCCAGTGTTCTTTTATGTATTTTTGTCAATTCAATTGGTATTAAAACAAATCTTCGTCATTTTTAATGTTCCGATCATTGTGGTCTTTTCGATCCACTTCAAATTAATTTGTATAAAACAGAAATTTTGTAAATACTTTTTGCAGTTTTAAATGACAATAAATCAATTAATATCATATTTTAATATATCTCTATTTATTTAGTCGTGTAGCCGAGAGGTCAATATAATTAGAATAAATTATCCTAGATAGCATGACCAATTCATTAATGGAATTACATAGAATGTAAACATTCTATGTGAGATATTTTTTTATATCTGAGAGTCTTGTCTAAGCGCCAAGTTTCTTTCTTTACCTTTTCTGAAAAGAGAGTTTGAACGACTGACGTACAAAAATATCTTGGTTTAAAAAGTGTGACGATGCTTCGTATGATCTACAACTGGCTTAAAACAGTGGTTGGAAAACTGCGGCTCGTTGGCCCATTGAGTGTGGCTCTTTCACAAAATACCACACACACACAGTGTGATTGAAACTTCGTATCCCCCGCACAGAAGTCGGTTTTCAGTTTTAAGAGGCGATCTCAGCGAACGTACTTTAATCAGATTGAGGACCTTTTAAACAAAAATCGGCTTAGAAGTATCCTAATCAAGTTAATAACAATGCGCCTACCTGTAAAGTTTAAGTTAAAAAAATTGTCTCTCAAAATAAATTTCACTGAGTTCAAAAAGTCCACTGAAGATACGTTTTTTATTGTTCATTTTATTTTATTCTCGGATTACATCAACATACCTTTATCTTATTCTGTACTTTGACAGTCTGTTATGAAATAATAAAAACGTTACACATAGGAAATAATATTAATAAAAAAAATAGACGTCTTCCAGAGTGACTCGCAATACGGCACAACTCATGAAACCACACTGTCACTTATCACTACAACAGCTTTTTCCAGTTAGTCCATGACACGTGGTTAGGGAAGAAACATTTTGAAAATTGAGCTAGGGGCTTTCGTTTTGACGGGAAAAGTTTGAAACGGAATGTATTACGTGAACACTTCAGGGATTCTGTGACAGAGACAGTATTTGAAAAGTTTTCGAGAAAGCTGGATTGATGTCTGTTTAAACATTTGATTATAAGGTATTTATTTATACACTAAACTTCTGAATCATATAAAAAGCTCTATATTTATTTAAAATTACTAATTCCATTTCATGTCACTATTGAGATTAATGAATTTATTCAAGTTTATTGAAGATCAATTATTTATTTATTTATGTTATTCACTGTAGGAATTAAATCAACTTTAAATTAATTTTTCAATAATTTGCTTAATAGGTATCAAACATGAGAACCAAATAATAACCGACATTTTCATTTAATGATCAAAATATAATATATATTTAAAAAACCTTGGCAAATGCTAGTTTCTACGATACTACCAAAATGTGCTTAAAAATTATGTCGTGGTATTCAATATAAAAAACTAAATGGAATTTCAATTTTCTTATGATATTTAGACATTATTAGTTTTATTTGTACCGCCATACTACCCATTTCTAAATACATTTGCTAGCATTATGAATAAATAAGAGTACTATTTGCAAACCCGGCTCATTCCAAAATTGTTGAAACATGAACCATGAATATAATTTAGTAGATAAAAATAAATTTTGAAAGTATTTTTGGAAATCGGTCTCAAACATGGCTTGATGCAAAGTAATGTAAAACTAAAAATACTTTTTTTCAAAATGAAATTCAAGTTTCATTTTTTAACCATTTTGTAATGAGTCGTGTTTGCAAATATGTAATATCCTCAAATATTCGATAATGGTTATTTTTAATTGAATTAAATGTAGTAACTAGTTTCTAGCTGTGTGCTTGCTGTATTTATTAACGTAATATTCGAAATATAATGTACAACTGTCGGAAACCGAAAGAAAGTCATGACAGCGGACTAACGGAAATTCCTGCCAATAATGCCTATTATAATATTAAAGTGATATCTTAATAATAATAAAAAAGTATCTATAAGTAAACATTCAGTTGGATAGAAGTATTTTTTGGGAAAATAAAACCGTTATCTGGAGAAATATATTTGAGAATTTATTAAGAAAATTCAAGTCACGCCTGTCGTTTTGACGCTCGGCAAACCGGATAACGCGTAAAACTTCCGAATGTAAACAAACGTGCTCTGATAAATGAACCATATCTCTGTATACTAATGAACTGTTTCGTGAATAAGTTTGCTTTGTGTTATTCAATTATATGTGCTTAGTTAATTAAATTAATGTGTTTTCTGTCTACAGGACATTAGGCTGATTATTTCAGACGGTACTGTTTACGTAAAAATATTAAATTTCAAATTATCCCAATACTGATGTTTAATTATAAAAATACAATTGTAACTAATTATGTTGTCTATAGATGCCGTTGATAGAACATTGGAAATTTTATTTGTAATTTTGTATATACAAGAAATACAAATATAATTGATATAATTGAGTATGCAGATACAAGAGAATGTTTATAATGAGAACAGCACTCTTGCTTTATGCAGCTGCAACTTAAAAAAATCTAGAGCTCTAACGATATTGTTTCAAATTTATATAAAAATACACATTTTAAAAATCTATTATATATATTCACGATTCCTACAAGATTCTCTGTCCCCCGCCACTATCTTTACTTCTTCCCAGCGTCCGTCCAAACGCTTCGTCGAGTACAGCAGCGGATGCTCATCAGTGGTCTTTCATGTCGAAGGTACTCATACGGTTGGTAGAAGAGTCAGGTAGAACTCAGGAGGGGCATTCGCAGCCTCTGTCCAAGCCAAGTCTACCGTGGCCTTTTCTGGCATTGTGTCATATGTCGTCAAAGCACAGTATACGGTTACTATATGCTTTCGTAAGATGCCATGAGTCCATATAAACGTAAAGCAGCACTGTCAAGGTGCGAGTATTGCATTCATTATCTCATTTCATTCGTTGAAGAGAATATCTTTTCCTAGATACTGCTCATATGTACGACCCAGACCTATATTTTAATATACAATAATTTCTATATAATGCAGTTCACGAAAAAGAACTACTTATCGTTATATTTTTACGCATTTTTTTTCGTTTAAGACGATTCCCAAAAACAAAACGAATTATCTAATTCCTCGTAACCTCTTATAACAAAGACAAAGGTAAAGGTGAACAACACTCCATTATACTAAAGCCTGTGAAACTAAGTATAATGTTCTAAACATAGATTATTGTAACTATTTTTTTCCATGTCCGCTCCCAATGTGGGGCATATGGAAGTATCTCAACAGATATATTTACGAGAATTGGATGATACTTACTTTCTCAGCTACTTTTTTTTTCTAAGTGAGTATAAATATATAAATGAAAGGGTAAGTACAGGAGTAGTAGTAAGCTAATCGTTCTCGTTACACCCTGCTATTCTAGAATTGAAAGGCTATGAGGGAATCTGTAGACATCGTTTTGGTGCCCGTGGTGTAGTATTCAATATCGTTAGGTTCAGTGATGGATCTCACTGGTTCAATGCCTAGTACACAGTATTTTTTTCAATCGATTTATCGATTTCTGTTCGAAGCCATGGGTAAATGTGTAATTGTGGATATTAAAAAAAATATATGATTTCATTGATTTATTACACTAATCTTAGAATATGGTTAGTAGTAGTGTTAAATTTATTTTTTAACATTAAATATTTTAATACAAATTACATGTTCATATAATATATCAAAGCTAGTTGTGAAATAAGTGATCGGCATTTTTTAAAAAAGGTTTATATTTCCATGAAAAAAATAGGCTCTGGTAAACATCCTTCAATTTTTTGATATAAAAACAAATTGAAATGCGTAAGTGAAACGGATGTTTCATCAAAAGGAGATAAGAGTGCAAAAAAAATAATCCGATTTTCTTTGATGTTTTTGACATTTATTCCGAATACATAAAAAGCGTTATATTTATTTAGTACTTCTACGTTTTTTATTATTGTGGTGCGTAAAATTTATAATTTATCCCTTTATATTATTAAATAAAATTTTCAGGAACGGTGTTTAAGCAAAGTATTCAAAATATAAAGTTGAATCTAGAATATTAAAAAAGAAAGAAATATTACCTGCATCTGACATCAATTGAAAGCGATGATGGGCAGTTGACAGAAAGACGTTCAATAAAAAAATTTGGCGTTTTTTAACAAAAATAAATATAACTTGACCTTTAGCAAATTCAGATCTCTTTATAAATAAAATTTACAATATAAGATTGTACAAACAAAAGAATGGAAAGAATTTTATGTCTAAGCTTTTGCGTATATTTGTAGACGGTTATGAATTTTAAAACAATAAATAAACTTCATAATATTTTTTTAACACTTTTTGCTTTACTTCTCGACTTCAGCGTACAGCGTACAGAAACCGCCTAGATATCAACTAACCTGTTCTTTCTTAATCTTTGGCTTCTAATGTTCTAAATCTCATTACGAAGAAAATATGTAAAATATGAAAACTAAGTAACATCTAGTTATATCAAAATATCTTCAGTTAAAACACTTTATTAGAAAAAAAATTATCCGCGCACAAAAAAATAATACATATATTCAACGTTCCCTCTACGCTGTGCGTGGCCGCGCAGCAATCTGAAAACTCCCAATACAACTATTCAAACATATATTTTTTAACTGTAATAAACTTGTTTGCCGAAATAAAAGTTTTGTTATTTATTTTGTTTTATTTATTACACTTATTAGTAAAAAAAATCAAACCATTATATTTTTACTATGCCAATAGAAAACAAAAAAAAAACAATTGTATATAAAAATGACAAATTATATCGCGCATTTGTTGGATTGGCCCGCGCAGCTAACCTCTGGTCTAAGAGAGAAAATTGGATATAACACTGAGCTTTACAGGCCACACAAATGTGACAACCCTTTTTAACCATTGAAATTTATAAAAGCTTTGGGCTAAGTGTGCTATTTGAACGAGAATAAATCAGCATAGAGAATTAAATTATGTTGAATGAATAATGAAAACAGAGACTAAGTAATTAAGTACTTCCTGAAAGAAATTATGATCTTCTACAAGGAAATATTATTATCGTGCATTTTTTAATTCTATACAATGTTTATTTGCTACGATGTTAACTATTAAACAATTTTATATCGTACAATATTTAGTTAATCGAGTGTATGATATACAAATTCTCCGCCTCCTGCCATAAATAATACTGTGATAACAACTTTTTTCGATTTAATATACCCCATTCTCACTTTCCAGAACACGTGGATTAAATAACGCGAAAAAATGAAACGTATCATCTATCTCGGCTAAAGAGACGACCTCGGAAATTGCTTTTTACCGGGAGTACGTTTCGCGACAAGCGACAAGCTAAGTTACCCTAGAACAGCTCGAAAGTCGGGCGTGACGTTTATAGACTTTTATAAACTAAAATAATTAACAAAATTCGTTACTTTATAACAACATTCTCTCTCTTGAAGCTCTCGATTATCCGGAAAATACTGGGGATGGGGTCACATGTAGATTCTAAAGCAAAATGTTTATTTTGCCATGTTTGATAATTATTCTTTATTAAGAATTTGCCGCCTATGTGGTCGAGTGGTCAACGTCGTTGGCTTCGGTTACGGAGGGCGCGGGTTCAAATTAAAACCACAATAGTCTATCATTCTCAAGCTATTTTATCTGAGTAAAAACAGAATGGAAAGTCATTTAATTTAAAATATAAATAATATTTCAAAAAGTGTACATTACAAAACGTTACTTAATGTTAAAATATTCTATTAAAAAAATATGGTTTTCTATGTACATAAACCAACATCCTTTTTTCAACATTAGCACTTCAAACTAATGGTGAGAGTACTTATCATGAAAAGAAATTAGTCCTGAATATAGAAAAGATTATTTTATTTCTTCGTTAATATTTAAACAAAGTTTTCTGGCCGTGTCCCAGAAAGAAATCTCGAAAATAGTTCGCTTTGCATCCTTCCTAAAATTCAAAACCAACAATTTAAGCGTAATTCGTTTTTTGTATTCACGTCATTTTTCTTTTAAGAATCTTTTGTCGTCTTATTAAACTTTACAAAGCTCCCCGGTGCCATACAATTATTATTCTTTACCATACAAAAGTGAGGAAAGATTTATCATAGTAATATTACCTGAGTAATTTTTCAGGTGAATAGTATCCACTGCCTCAAAAAGTTATCTAAGAAAATAATTGTTATATAAAACCCACGGAGAAAGATAGAAAATAGGCTTTGTACTCTGTTACAAACATGTTTTTTGTATTGAAACATACACGAAGTCAAGATTTTTTTTGTAATAATACTATTCATATAAATAACTTCAGTATTATACATTTGGCGATGTATGATTGTGGTAATTATTAATTCTACAAAAATATCAATGTACATTTTTCATGTTCAATGTGGAGAGTATGTATTAAAAATAAAGTACCTCTTAAAAGTTGTTATCAGCTGCAAGTCAGTTACTTAACCTATATTTTCACTTTGGAGAAAACATACTTAACTATTCGAATGTAGAATTTAGTACAACATAAACTATTCAAAATTATTCGAATAGTTTCTGAAGTATAAAAATAATATGTTACTATACATAACATTACATTTTAAATATATTAAAATAATACTTCAAATAATACATCTAAGCAAGTGCTAATTTATTATAAAAGTTGCATTTATTTAACCTTAAAGATTTCATACAATGTTTCGAATATGAAATTCTTTTTTAATTTGGCTTTAATAAGTTTTGCCGTTGAAAATACCCGTTGAGTAGCGGTTGGCGTTGGTTTTATTGTTAAGTGTTTTAAACAACACTTCCAATTTTACCTTTTTTAAAGTGATCCATGTATTTGAAATCTTTTTTCAGATTTTTTGAAAGAACATCATATATGGTCTCCAAGAGAGATACAATCTTTGAATAATATTCGAATATCGAATACTTAAAAAAGGGCTGAATATAATTGAATATTCAAATAAAAATTCTCTGTTGCAACAAACCTATTGAAATATCAATTTGTAAAAGTTTACATTCGATTCGAATCCATTCAATTGCAACTGAATAAACGGCAGCTAGTAGCTGTTAAGCATTATAATAGTTTTACTTTAGATTTGCATTGTTAGTGTACACCATAAGTCTCACACGCTTTCGAGAGGATTTGAAATCCTTACCTAGTTTACACAGCTAGTGAAACCTGCAAAATACGATACCACTTTTCAGGAAATCTTGTGTTGGTTTATCCATTCTTGCTGGCATACACAGCGCGGTATCGATTAGAAACAGATACTTTCATGCAAATGCTATATAGGAATGTGCCGAATTGCACTTGCTGTGCATAACGAATTTTATCAGGTTTCTACCAGAATAGTCAATGTTTTAAGGCGCTTTTTTTTTTCGTCTGTCGTGTCCGCGACCTCTAACTCGTGAACGATTTTTTTATACATAGTGACATGACTCGTAATTTTTCTCTGAATGCACTTAGCCAATTTGTGTGAAATAAGTAAATGAAACACACTGCCATACTCGCCGAAAGGCAAGCCAGCGATGGTAGAAATTAGAAAAGAAACTCAGCTTTACGAAATTATGCGTTTATTTAGGGATTCACAAAAATTGTATTTAAAATCACACAGAAAATTTTACAAATGGGAATTAAAATTACAATCAACAATTAACATCGCCGACATGGATAGAGAATGACGTTACAAACAAAACCAAACTATATTTAACAAAACTATCGCCTGTGCAGGCTTTCTATTTAATTTACTACATCGAAAATACGTCTGCTTAACTCGAAAGCTCGGGAGAGAAGGAATATCTTTTTCGGTTTACAACTTTCTCTCTCTCGGCGGTTGAGCGTCAAAACCAAATACATCGTTGCCTTTAGACAAGGTTGCCAAAATGGTGTTGTCATCTTGATAATCGCAATGTCTGGAAATTATTACATATTATTTTTTTAAAGTCATTAATCAAACTAAACTTTCTACTGTCGCCAGTGTCATTACAAAGGGATTGTCAATGTTTCGGCCTATAAAACTGGTATCATAACAATAGATTTATTAGTCGATGTATAAAGTTGTATGCAATGGCATCGATGCCTGTGATGTGTACATTGTCTTTGTTCATGTTAAATAATATATTATAGCATTTTAGTCAACTATTAACATTGAATACTTTTAAAGTGATCAATTCTTAAATTTCCACATTAAAATTGGGTATAATTTTTAAAAATACGCATGGCTTAATGCTTTTTTTAAGAAAAGAGTTATGAGTTAAGAGCTTGAGCAAACAAAGATATAAGGATGATGTTAGTAGCTGATTTTCTATTAACAAATTGTTTTGTGTTCGAGAATAATTGCTACCAGGGCATCATTTTTTTAAATTATATTTATTTGCAGATTTTGCAAATATTCTTTAAGCATACTTTTATCGACGACCTCAGAACTAAAAAAATGTATTATATTAATTATATTAATGATGATTTAACATTTAAATTGTATAATAATAATACAAACTCCTTCAAACTAAGCAGGAACATTTTTTTATATATTCTTTATCGTATTACTTGTGCTTCTTAAAATTATTAAAAACTTTTTGAAAACTTCGTGAAAACATATACAATTCAAACTTTTAATGTCAATTTTGACGAAAAAAGTATCTTGAAAATTGTGTTAAATCAGATTAAAAACTTTTTCATGAGGAAACTCTCATACTTTTGTTACAAGAAAGAAATTTGTGTTTAAATTGGTTGCAGTTATTACATAAATTTGACATGAATTTATATCAAAAAAATATAAAATTTAGAACGAAAGCATTATAGTTGTTTAGAATAGATAATCATATTTTATTTATAAAATTAATGTACTAACATTACTAGAAAATCATTTATTTTCTAAATCTGATTTATAGACAAAAAAAACTATACAACTACGCGATGTTTCATATGTAGCAAACAAATCAATATTTGAAATGTGTACCACAAAAGATATTCCGGTAAAATAATATTATAACGGCACAAAAACGAATGTTTTTAAATATTACTTTAAAATAAATTAAGAAATTATTGCTTTAATATAATTTTTAATTTGTAGAACTCATAAATATTACAATGAAACGATTAATCGTAGTAAACGTCTGCATATTTATTACATTTCTCTTTGGAGATTCATCTTTATATAGGTATGTGATGTTTAATGTATAATCATTTGAAGTATTTTAACGAGAAATATCACAAGCACAAAGGCATAAGATTACAAATAAAAAAATCACTTAACTGAGAGACATAATATTATGAAGTCGATTTAAATGGAATGTAAAGTTTTATTTGAGCGCAAAGAAAACGAATAAAAACTTGTCAATTATGTTTCTTCATTTAATATGAACCTATTTTGTGAAAATCAATTTAAAGTTCTTAATAAAACTATTAATAAAGATTTTACATCAGAAGATTAAGGCATCAGTTTAATATGTACATTCATATTGTGTCTGCTAAAAATAGAAGCTATTAAAAAATATCGGCAACGACTTGAGTTATGCAAGAGCCGAAACGCAGACTTGTTCCACGTTGCTTAACTTTTAATTCTAAAAAAATAAAACTACTATTTTTGTATGATGCATGAATGTTTATTGTGCGTACAAACTAGTATTTGCAAACCAAACAGAGAATAATTAGATTCTGACCAAATGGAAACGGTGTAATTTTGCTGAAAGCGAATTTCAACGTGAATCGCGCCATGTAATTGGTTTGTGAATTTTGACGTGAGCCGCCAGCTTAAATGGAAAATTAGTTTTCCTGAACATCCAATATTCGATACATATCAGGATCCATGAAGCGAGTTATATTTAGACTATAAACGATGAGCCATGATTCTTCACAAAAAGAAAGGTATCAGACAGAGTTTTTTCATAGAAAAAATCAGCTTTAAACCGATTCTTAAATGATATTATTACTTTCTTTTTTTGCTGTAAATATGTATGTGTATATTACAGAATTATTTGACTCCTTTTTTTATTTTTTTTTATATCACGATCTTAGAAAAGACCACTCAAATTAAAATACGTTAAATTTCATAATTTTTTTTCGCACAGTCTTCAACGTCCTGAGCAAAAAAATTATATCAATCAAATGGATATGTCATCATTAACTTGTCAATTATCTTAAAAAATATATCACAATATTGAATAGCATGAATTAAATTCACTTTTGTTGATCCTGATATTTAATAAATAAAACCGATATTTTTTACTTCATTTGTGATTAGGGTATCCAATCCCGGGATTGATTTTTTTTTTAGCTCACCGAGGAATTTGAAATCTCTAATTTGGTATACTTTTCCCCGAATTCTCACGAAACCTCGTTTTTTTTTTTTTAGCTCACCGGGGAATTGGAATCGCCAATTTGCCAATTTCGTCTCACTTTTCGAGATTTACTCAAAATTTATCAATCCCGAAATCCCGGGATCGCGACCATGTCAATCCCGGGATTTCGGGATCAGAAAATTGAACGGGATCCCGAATCCCGGGATTGGATGCCCTATTTGTGATCTTAAATATTTTTGTGATCAAAACTTTCCTTTCATCAACAATAATATGTTTATTATTATTATACGTGAACTATTTATTATAAAAGATATTTAAAAAAATGTAACTTTGATTTGTAATAGATAATTATAATATAAAGAGAGTTTTACACGACACACTTGAACAACAATCTACTAAATATGTCACAAGCGTCAAAGATAATCTATGAAAAAATAATTTCAAACTACGATAAATCGACAAGAATTTTTCCGAACTCATTAAATCATCAAATTTTAAAGGTCTGTCATAAATATTTGGTAACATAAGATACTTGCTTTATTGACAAAAGACTGACTGCTTTATATACTAGGTAATGAATTTATTATGTAGCTTAAATAAGACTTTATAGTGTACTTAAAAGCTCTACGGAATATAATAATTGTATGCCTAAATAGTTCAAATTTTTTCAATGTAATGTTGTATGTAGCTGATTTTCTCGACGACAGCTCATTCAGTGTATGAGGTATCAATTGTATTACTATAGAGTCGATATACCATTTAGGTAGACCTGTAATCCGATAGAAATCAAAGCTTACAGTGACCATCAATAACATTAGCTTATTTTCAAGCTTAGTAAATAATGCTGAAAACTAGAGCATATTTCTACTTAAAATATTCTCCAACAATTTATGTATGTATTATTAGTATATCACAATTTTATTCAATAACTTTTTGAATGGTAGCTAAACCTCAAATATTTCAAATTAAGCCGGAAAATAATTTAATATTTAAATGTCGTCATCAAATACGTTCAAGCTTTGCAAAGCTTATTTATAGAATATGGAGGGGTCAAGTGCAATTGCTCCGTTAAAGCCCAGCGTAGAATGGAGGGGTCTTCACATCATTTCCACCAACTGGACGTTCACCGTGTTGTATTTTTATCTGCTTTAGCGTTAAAATATTTTATTTCTAATGACATTTTTCATATCATCATGCATCAGCGAATACTTACTTCAACTACCTGTTTGGTGAATATAATATATGGGAATGTAATTCTGTATCAAATACACTTTGGGAATTACCTACAATTATAAGGTAATGTTATTTATTATTATTGTGTTCCAAAAGGCAAAATTTACATATCGACTGTGGAAAGGAAAAAGGACGTAACCCACAGTTTTTTCAAACCAGGTTTTTTTCGATAATCACAATGTATCAAACTTGATACACGTTCGATCAAAAGGATGCAAGCAGCAAATGCCGAATTAGTATTTAAATTTAGCTTATAAGTTTTAAAAAGATGACCTTGTATAAAATTAAAACCAAGAAAAAAGACTGAAACAAAGGTTTTTTCAAGACAATTTCTTAAATGAATATATGATCATGTCAATTAAACAGCAGTTTAGAAGTCTTCGTGCACTCCAAGATTTTGTATAATTCATATTTTGCATATGGCCCAAAATCATCAAAACACGTTTTTTGCAACTCCTGTAAAATTAGATATGTGTGGGTTACGTCCTTTTTCGTTTCCACAGTCGATATGTATTAAGAAACTCTCCGATTGAAGAATGAGGCATATTTTTTTTGCCTCGCTGTTATTCTATATATATATTCTTTTCAATAAAAATCTAGAATAAACATTTTTTCAATGAAAAATAACAATTGCATACGTTAAAATCCAAAACCGCTGTAATTTTTGTCGTTCCACTGCAACTGATGACAAAGTATTATGCAAACGGCCGATTCAACTTTCTTAATTGTGCTGAGTAAGTATTAAAACAAAAAATACACAAAAAGAGCAAGAATCTTGCAAGATGATTTTTTATTGTCATTAATAATCAGTGTAGTTGCTGTTAATGTATATGATAGTCGTTTATTAATTTTGAAGCCACACTCAATATACTATACTTAAGCGTGCGCACGATGAATACAGAGCAAGCAGCTTTGAAGATTGTCTCAATTGAATTCAGTGCTATGAAAATGTTAATTGCATTTATTTTTATAACGGTTGTCTTTGGAAATTTATTTTAACATGTAAAATATATATATTTTCAAATAAAACTTTATTATTTAATATTAAATATTTGTGGTAAAAAAAATATTTGTTCCACCTCGTAGTGTGGCGTTTTGCAGCGCTGTCTACAATGCTATTAAGGTGACCATCAGATGATGATGTTGGCGATACAAGTTTGTCGTTGATTATCATCCGTTAAGGCAATAAAAATAGTAAAAAAAATGTTCTCATTTTATTGGCCTGATACAGAGCTGCACGGGATATATATATTAACCATGCACTATTGTGTTCAAAAATATAAATAAAGAAAGAGAATCTGACTTGCTCAGCCATTTAATTTAAGTGATATGAAGTATCCGTATACTGATAAGCCACAGTGGCGGTAGAGTTTAATCTACTACGCGTTGAATTATAAGTGGAATTAAGATTATCCGTTTCCTATAATATGATGATAATGGTAACTATAAGATGACGGTAATGATGACAATGGCTTGAAAAAAACTGAATATATGAGCTTACATTTTTTAAAATGCGAAAGAAAAAGGGCGACAATAAAATCTGTACTTTTTAAGAGAATCAGAGCAAGATTAACGTTATTTAGAACATTCTTACGTTATAAATTTACAAATTCTAACAAATTCTTTCGATTGATCCGTTTTCTCTTTAAAACATTTATTCATTGTCGCTATTTTGACATATTCGATTTTAAAACCATTTCCTTTTTCACAACGATATATTGTTGACATCCTTTGTATTCTAGTAGTAAAGATACATTTAAAAATCAAAAATGTCGCGGGTAGAATTGAATTTTACTTTAAATTAATTTATAACTGATTTAAGACTGTATGAATGTTAGTGAGCACTGAATCATTTCTCAATAAAATATATTGCAATCAGTCATGTGGTATTGAACATAATAAATATTATAAAGTAAACATCAGAAACTCCCAGTTTATTTCCTCACAGAATTCAATTGCATATACCTACGCTAGTCCTCGCATCATAAATATTGCTGGCGTTTTTGCTTTTTTTTTGACAAAACGACTTCTTTTTATGTTGTGTATTTTTTGTAATAAAACTAGAGCCGTGTAGCGTAACGATGGCTAATACTTGAATAAAAAACTTTGGCAATAAATTTTCAAAATGGTTTGGACTGGATTAAATAAAAAAAATGTAGAGCTAATTCCAAACATAATTTGTAGTGTAATTTAACGCATATTAAACGCTTGTTTACATGCGTGTATTTTACGATTCCCGTGAACTATTTCATAAAAAGATCCTCATTTTTGTTTTCTAACACCTTCAAAACAATATATAATAAGGGTAGAAGTGATTTTTTACGGAGATTTGGCGACATTTGTAAATTGAGACATTTTTTGCAATAGTACTCGATATAAATAGTGTACCAACTACCAATATAGGCTACAGCTTGAGATTATTGATCTTCTATGTGATACCGGTTGAAAAGAATTGAATGATTCTACTAGACAAATTTTCGTTATTCTTGGGTTTATATTCAATTATTTTTTGCTCAATGTATTACATTAGTCTTCTTACAATTTTCATTTAAAATTAAGTAGGATTATTTCAACTATGAGAACCACCGCAGATGCTTTCCAAAAATAAAATGGCTAAGACTGAAACAAATAGAAATAATATATTTAAATAGTAAATTGTTGAATCCAAAACGTATTTTTAAGCGTATTCATTTATTCAGGAAGTCTGTTTGTCCTTAACCACACTGGTGTATATTACCACTACCAATTAATTATTTGTGTGTTGAGAATAAAACAATTTGTATAATTTTGTAATTCATTTGTGACATTGTAATAGACAATAATTTAAATAAAAAAAATAAGTGCTTAATTGTTTTTCCGTTCAACGAAACTAGCTAATTTAAATTTTGAATTTGGAACTTGTTATATATTGTCTTTTTAAATGACAATTATTTTGCGAGTTTCTGATTCATTAAGGTGTGTTCGAAATTTTCTTTGCGTGTAAATTTTAAAAAAGCATTAATATGCGAGTATTCCCCTTAAATTACTAATTGAATGTTGATAACTTTGGGAGTTCATATAATAAATGAAAACAACTAAGACGATTCCAATATGTTTATTCAAGCTGGATTTTAGCGATATCACTAACTACATTCTGTCAGCATTCGCTTTATATTCTACAGTAAAACGATGCGCAGACTGAGATAAATAGAGTAGTTTGTGCCGTAACCTAGAAACTTTACCAAACAATTAAGGTCGCACACACTTCAAACACTGTTTTTTGCACATACGCTGACAACAAGAGAGAGAGAAAAAGATAGTATGTGTGTGCTTTTATACTGCAACAGAAAAACTTGTAAATCAAGAAAAATATATTTTAATTAACTTGTGTAAGCTTGATTTTTTTTTCGTCAAATTCAACGATGCTTTTCTAACAATGCCTACTTTCAAGTTGCAATTGAAAGCGGATGAAGATAAAGTAAATTTTTTTAAATCTAGTATTCACTTATACCTAGTGTTAGTAAAAATACTCAAAAATAGACCACACAAAAACTGATGCATGTACGAAACATAATATACAAGAAATCCGATTTTCTTTATAATAAATTCGTTATATAATATTAAATATGCTCTATTGTTATTCGGGCATGCATTGAGCATTCTTGAGTAAGGAAAATTGGAATACAACAAAATATTACATTCACATCATCTCAAAGGACAAATTCCTTGTGCTCAAGTTGGAGAAAGTTACAAGACCCATGTTCTCTTCGAACCGAACATAATGTGTTTTCATTGTATAATACATTATTATTTGTGTAACAAAACATAAATTCTCATTTACACACACACATTTTGCAAATAACTTTCTGTATTCACAAAATATTTGTCATTAAACATTGTTTAATTCTGATGCCTAAATTCTATTATAATTAAAGTTTGTCTTTTTCTAAACAATAATTTTGTCCGGAAAAAATATTAAAATAACTACATCTAACTTTATTTTTACACTTTGTTTCGCTCCATATACGTTGAAATCGTTTTATTTTGTATTGTATTGATACAAAAGGTTGAATTCCAACAAGAAAAAGAAAATATACACACAAAGCTGTAACTCACTTTAGGCAATTCTACAGGAAATCGAAAAACAAGCTTGAAATATTATCGATGAAAAATGAATAACTGAAAACTTATTGCAATAATAATATAATTTAATACCATGTTTTAATTTCTTTATTTAAATGACCAAAAATGAGTGTTTAAACATTACTGTTCGTTAGGGCTATCAATATTTTTTTAAGAAACAAAAAATATTCACTTTACAGACGAATTTTCATTTTTAAAATATGTAATGAATAAAAATGATATTTGTCGTCAAACAAGTAAATTCAAATGTCTTTATGATGGATGACATTAAAAAACTATTTACGTAAAGTTTCAACTTCAATTATTTTAGTCTGCGTTTATGTTTTCGATATGTGTTGAGAATATTATTTTATAATCAAATTATGTACAGAATACATTTTCTCTATTGTCTATGAAAGTTATAGTTCATGTCATAGTCGTGAAGCTCAATTTTTTTTTTTCAAAAATAAAAACGAGAAAATGTTCGTCTTGTCAGTTATTTGTTTAGAAATCATTTGAAATAAGAATGTCAATTTATATTTTATAGAAGTGTTTTATTCTGGTATTATTTTTACTGCAAACGCTCATTATTTACAAACACATGGAATGGTAATTATAGTTAATAAATTATTTTGGTGACGATATAAACGATCGCATTACCTCGATAAAAAGCCTAACATTATAAAAACGTTAGAAATAAGTTGTCTATTACAAGTTATTAGCTAAAATAAACTAGACGGTGTTGGGCTTGTACACGATTTTAGTAGAGTATCTAAATTGGGATGTTATTTGAATTATATATTTAGCAGTTAAAATTTTATATACGTACGTAATGGGATTGTATATTCGAGGCCGCCTGTAAAATGTCAATTAAGTTTTAACAAAGCGTTGACAACGCACACCGTTGATACTAACGTAAAAAATATTGACGGCTACATTATTGGATTTTTAATATACATAAACTTTTTGTGATACTGTCGAATCCATAAAAGAACTATCAAAGTATAGTCAATAGTAGTTAACTACATACAGACTTTTGTCAAAACGAAGTCTTATTCTTTTGAACAAATTCCGTATTTTGAGTTGTAACTTAATTTTCAGTTAATTCAATTGTAATTAAAGAATAATAAAATTAAAACATTATCCTGTGAAGTATATGGCTTTTTAATAGAGGTATCTCAACAGAAGTTTTTTTTACGAGAACTGTTTGATAGTCGCTCAAACTCTCTTTTTTCAAAGAGAGAAATGAATAAGGTTAGGACAGAATTAGTAGTTAACCAATTGCTTTCGCTACGCCCAGTTATTAATGGATCGGATAGAGTGTGAGGGAATTTTTAGACATCACAAACACCCATGCCTTCGAACAGAAATCGTCGGTAAATTGATCTAAAAAATGTTGTTCGTACTGGGACTCGAGCCCGTAAGATCCAGTACGAAAGCTCGCAACGCTTACCATAAATAATATTTTTAAATCGTGAATTATATTCGAGGAAATTTATACTAAATAAGCGAGTTTCAATGATACTTAATTGAAAACTGTTTTGTCCACACATAGTAACAGTAGTATTTGTTAAGCAATGAATGAATGTTCATTTAGTTTATAATATTTTAGAATGCCTTATTAATAAGAAAGTTTTACATTAAACAAATGTGTGTATACACTTGAAATTTATTTAATTAACGCATATAACTCGTTTTGCAACGCGTTTTGCAACCATCATCAATCATTAATAAAATAAACTTTATCATTTCAGGTAACCATCAAACATGATTCAAAGCCAGAAATTTTAGTCCTGATCGAATTGTGATACATTATTTGTGATCAAAATTTGATGATTCGTTTTACACAACCAGTGGTAAAGTTCTATATCTTAATGTCTAATTGGAGAGTTGAGATCACATGGTGTAAATCAATCTACAAAAACAAAGTTTTATGTTCACTAAGGTATAACAGATGGTATAACTATTGCAATATATTATTCTAACATTATAATATTTGTAGATATACCCAACCGTATTGTATGTCACTAGTTAATTTGATGATGACATTGCCAAAATAAAGCTTAACACAAAACACGCATTTTTCTTAGCTTAGCCTCTTTGATCCTCGTGCTAATGTGTATTCTTTGTCATAGTTAGATGATTGATATTAAATTGCAACTTTGTAAATTACTTCGAGACATTTCTTCAATTATTTCTCTTCTTTCGACAGAACTTAACTTTCAAATCTAATACCAAATATTGATCGTTTATTTTATTGCCCCAAACTTTAGATTCTAAATGTATTTAATAAAATTTAATTTTTTTATTGTCTGGTTCATTAGAATATTAGATAATTTAATATTCTTTCAGCATGACAACTTTTTTATCATATTATTAAAATTCTTATTCTTTTATTTTTCATATTATAACTAGGCATTGTAAGTTGTTATATCGACTGTGGAAAATAAAAACGACGTAGCCCACAGTTTTTTCGAAACAGGTTTTTTTAGATAATTACAATGTATCAAACATGATACATTTTCCATCAAAAGGATGCATGCTACAAATGCCAAAGTAGTATCTAAATTAAGCTTTAAAATTTGAAAAAGATGACTTTTTAAAACCAATAAAAAATACTGAAATAAAGGTTTTCCCTAGACAATTTCATTAATTAATATAAGATTATATCAGTTAAACACCAGTTTAGAAGTCTCCGTGCACTTCAAAGTTGTGTATAATTCATAATTTGTATATGGCTCAAAATTATCAAAACACATTTTTTGCACCTCCTGTAAAATTTGATATGTGTGGGTACGTTCTTTTTTCTTTCCACAGTCGATATTTTACAACTACTTTAACTATTACTTAAGTGAATACAAAACAAAAATTCATTGAAAAACCTTCGAGGATTCTTGAAACTCGTAGCAGCCACCTTTAGTTTTCTCTCGCTCAAGGATATACTGTAAAAAGATCTTAAAATAACATGGAAACTCTCATTATGTGCACTATAATGCCACAACTTTCTTTTGTTAGATTATTCTACTTTGACAATTACAGTCTCAAGGGAACATTGTACTTTCAACAATGTTAAAGTTTTGCTAACTTTAACAATCTACCAGACAGCACGAAAAGGTAATACCGACTCATGTGGGAGATAAAAGTTATTAGAATGGAATTTATAATTCGACGCATAAATAAACTAGCAGTAATCTATCTTTGCATTTGAACCAAATTTTCTGTACCTTTATTATACTGTTTAAACGATCTATTCACGATTCATAACATCATAAATAGCCACATACGGCTTTCTAATGGAAATATCTCAATAGTCAACAGAAGTTTTTTCTACGAGAACTGTTTAGTTACATTAGTTGCCCAACCTCTTTTTTTCAAAGAGAGTAGGGTAGGAAGGATAAGACTAGGACAGGAGTAGTGGTTAGCTGGTCGCCACTACGCCTGTTTGCGTAGAATAGGACGGGTGGAAGGGAATCCAAGACATCTCATACATCCTTGCTTTTGGACATGAATTCATAAATATAAAAACTGTCCGTACTGGGATTTGAACACGTGACCTCCGTAACCGAAGCCAACGACGTTGAAAATTCGACCATGCAGCTGGCTATTATTATGTACGTATTTCACTATTAAGGTGTTTACTGTCAATACTTGGTGGAGAGGCATTTACTTCACATTCACATTTTCAGTTCCACATATGTGTATTTAAAATTAATCAAGACCGGTGTCATTTTCCATTAAAAAAATATATTTCTACTACCAATTTTTTGCCTTTATTTGTCTTACTTGGTTTTGTAAAAATAAGTCTGTATTAATGTATATTTTTACCAATCGAAAATGTTCATGATGAGCAAAACCGGTCTTGGTCCTAATAAATAAATGTCAAATTAATACAAAAACGTTTTATTAAAAAAAGTTACAATTTTTCAGTATTTTTTTTTATAAAATGTTAAAAAATCGTAATTATTGCATTAGGCTAAATTCAAAAATTGTTTAGTTATAAATTACTCACACATTTTTTTATATGTTTACTTCAGCTGCACACAGCAGTGCCATCTCACTTCAGTTCATCAAAGTCAGTTGAAATGATTCCAACTCCAACTCTGAAGGTATTTTTTTTATTTAATGATTATTCGTAAGTTACTTGCATTAAAAGTGTTTTCATCTGATAATTTCAAACAATACCTGCCTGAAAATCAAATAATATATTATTCAAAAAATACAGACATTTATGTTGTTGTCTTTCTTAGGAATATGGTCGGTTGTTTCTTATCTAAGATTACCTCAGTTTGTGAAATATGTTTACGAATTAGACGAATATATGTGAGAATTTTTCAAGTATAAAATATTGTTCGCAGAACGGTTTGAATAGACTAAGTGTAGAAGCCTGTGTTGAATAATATAAACGACGTCGTTGTTACCCGAATACACGCTTTGATAGACAAACAATCTTGACCGGGCTTAAAGTAAAACAGGGTGAGAGCTTACATGTGACGCCCTTCTCGAGATCTTCGTAGAAGCCGCAGAGTGCCAGGTGGTTGAGGGCCGACGGAGGCAAACGTCCCAAGGGTCCAGCCCTTCGGAGTCTCTGTGCGATTAACTCGGCGTCGCGGGCATTTCGGTCACCAGGCCTGTAACAAACACAACATCAGTTTTAACTTAATCATGTAAGTATAGTAGTTTGATTTAATGCATACCAGCATATAATGTATGGCAACTATAAAGAAAACGTTAGTCTTGTTGCTCTAAATAAATCTCGAGCATCGTCAGTATATTGACCAATGGTAAAATACAATTTACAGGCTTAACAAAATTCAATTTATTATTTCAACACATTTTGATTAATTTCATAAGAAGTCTTACATTTGATGAATAGTTCTAATATCCTCTTGTGGAACATCAAAACTCCTTAGACAACATGTTTGACATGCTCTAACGATCGCTACTTACTCGAGCAAACTCTCATTAAAAAATAGGTACTTAGTTATAAGGATTGGGCTTCTACGCTAAATTTTCAACATTGGATTGGTTTCGAAGAATATAAATGTTTGAAAACATTATAACTATTATACATATTGCACATGATAAAACAATATCCCGCACCTCTTGATAATAATAATTGTTCACTATATAGCAAAATCTCGAATCACAAAAAATATTACAGCTAATGCCAATGCGCCAAATATTTTAAAGTTAAAAGATTATACGAGAAAAAAACTCCATGAGAATTTTAGTAATGTAAGTCACTCGAGATACACTCAAGGTAAATTGAAATCACAATGATATGTATACAAGTGGTGTATCTTGGCAAAGCGTTTAACTAAATCTTTTACATGAATTATTTTATACGACTACCGTCATAAAAAATATGATTATTGGTACAAACTGTGTGTTCATCATAAACCGTCATATTTATTTCCTCCATTGCGTTAAAAATCATGCAAAAAATAATGTGACATTTTAAATATAAAATTCTGGGATTCATATATTCATAGTGTCTACTTTTTGAGGGCTAACTCAATAAGTCAAAAATTCCGACAAACTGGGACTATAAAAAAAGATTTTCTACTATCGGAAAATAAATTCAAAGCATATAAGTGACTTATTGAAATTCAGGTTTCCTTTCAACAGAGGCTTCGACTAGTCTCATAAAATCGGAAAGAGCGAATCGTAAAAAAGACAATTTAAGCACGGTGTTTTTTTTATACTTTTATCGTTTCGTAAATTTATTTTTTCTATTGTTATTTTTTGTCCGTGGTCATATTTTCAGACTGTTAGTAAAAAGGGAATAGAAAACTTTATATGTTTTTTTGTTTATAAATATAATATTTTATTATCAAATTTGTCACGAGTTTCTGAAGAACCCTTTCTCGAAATAATACCATACATCCAAAGTACTAAGCTATGAAAATATTTGCAAAAGACAAAATCTCGAATTGCAACAGTTTTATGCATTACCTTGTGGTGACCACAACTATGGTAAACAGGTGTATGACGTAGTTTGAACGTGCCCTGAGTATGCCAAACGATATGCGTATTAATTGCATCAGGTAACTTATTATTATTTCTTTTTTCTCCTTAATTTCACATTGAATCAAACAGGTTGCGGAAGAAAAATACTTCAGTATTATACGATTTAATCAATAAAAGATTATCCAAGGTTGATAAGAGTTAAAAATTTACATATCTGATAGATACATTGAAATTAAGAAGCATTTCAACTAATGCAAACTTACTTAAAAAATATTCAGTGATTGCTCTTGCTCACTCCGTTTTTTATATACAAAATTCATTTGAGTTTATATAATTTTCACCTCTCTGAATTGATAAATTTCATATTGATTGAAAATACTAAGCCACGCAGATAACTGCAGAATCATCACAAACCTGACAAAAGTAATGAATTATTGATAGCTTCAGTCTTACATCATGTAAAATTCGCATTGTCAGCGTTGAAAATATTTGATGACGTACATATTAAGCACTGCTAAAAGACAAAAGAAGCCGTTTGGTAAGGCCGCTTCAAAGCAAATTTCAATTGTGCTCTTTTCGTGTAAGTAGCAGTAGGGTCAACAATGCTTCGCGTATAATAGAGCCTTCAACAGCTTTAAACATGTAATATTAACCATTTTATATATTAAACAAACTATGCTTGGCTTAAATTCTGGTCTAAAAAGCAATACAAATTTATCATACATGTTTTTTGGCTTTTCAAAAAATTTGTCATTTAAGACACTGAATGCGGCTTCTCACATCGTTGATAAGTTCTAAATCAAGTATGATTTCCAACTCTTTTAGCTTCGAGGGTATAAGAGTTAGATGACTTGTATTTTTTGTTTAAATTTCCAATGTAACTTGACTCAATAAATAGACATAAAAAAGCTTTATCATGCATAATATATAGAATTTTGTTTATTTAGAAACATGACCGGTTCCATTAAACTATTAAGCATTTCGGTCCAGCAAGACTGGTCCGTTGCTGAATGAATCCGGCCCCCCATTCTCTAAACTTGGTATGATATGTACAAAATAAGTATTATTTATAATAACAACGGCAATGGTAATACAGTATTTCATCGATTCCAAACATGGAATTGAAATTTTACATTTGTTCGAAAGAAATAAATAGCAATAATAAAACTATTTCGAAATTCAGTTTTCTATACGGTATTTGTTAGAAGTCTTTACGAAATATGTATTCTGAAATTGGGAAGATGGGGAAAATTAAACCTCATTTTTTTTTACTGGAAAACTTATATGTGCAACTTTTCATTATTATATATTATATCATTTGCTAGAAATATCCTTAATAACTGTGAGGCTTTCAACAAGGACTGTTTGAAGGTTGTTTAACGTTGCACGAGTTTATCAATTATACGGAATTTCAGTAATGTGTTTTTTACTTTAACATGTCAGAATTTGAATCAATGACATATTTTAATACATTTTTTACTACAATGAGTTGCACTAGAGAGTCATGTTATTGATTTGTTCCTTCTTTGTCATATTCTACAATTTTTACTCACAGTCAATATCAACAATTTCACGTTGTTTAAACGTATTGTTGGTTCAATTTCATTTGTAAACAAGCAATTCGTTTAACTTTCTTGCAATCTTTCCTAACAAAATACTTTCTTACAAATAAACCGATACAGTAAAATTTACAATATGCTTTTATACTTTTGTAACATTTCAATAAAATCTTCTGACATAATTGTTTTATTTCTTCCTTTCTAGGTAATATAATAAAATTTCTGGTGAAATACATTATTACAATATCACAAATATTTGCATTTGCAAGATATTCAGCTCCACTGTTAAGATGAACTAAGTATTAATTTATATCTTCTGTTACATTGTCATCTATTAACAATAATTAAAAGTTTTTTAAAAAACCTTTGTAGTAATTAAAATAAGTTTTTCAAATACAGGAAAATATTAAACCGACAGATCTCAATACAACTGAATTCGGTTATTACGGGTGAGGCTAGCGGCGAAATGTAGATTTTTGAAAAAATCTTTTGCGTACGTTACGCTAAATTTTAAACAAAAGTATTATTTTTAAATTTAATTAAAATACATAAATAATACAAAAGTAGGAAGTTTCTGCGTCTCGTATGCAGTAGTGAATTACTCGGCAGCGAGCGCTTAGGGACTCAAAACTAACATACAATATATAACTCATATAAATTTTATTTAGATTTAAATAAAAATAAAATATTTTCCATGGAATTTTGTACCTTTTCATGTTTTCATGTTTTCATGTAAACTTTTAAACTATTTTGCGCCTAGGGGCGTACTAAATATATTTTGTGTGCAATATGGTATTAAAAAAAGATTTTATGACTGATTTTTGGGCTTAACGGATAACACTCGCAGAGGTCCTTACACCAAGGCATAAATTTATTGTGCTTCAATTTAGTTCAGCCGAAAAAAAATAAATGTCAACATTCACTAAGACATCAATAGCGAACTGCACAGTAAAAGGTTTGTTGTATGAATACTGAAATAAACTGAGCCGATGTCAATATTTATTTCGGCTTGATCGTAGCAATTGTACTAACATTTACGCTATTTTCTTTACATTTGTCCAATTTCGGCACAATGTTAGGGATCAAAATATTACTTGTTTGGAATTATAAATAACACCAATTTTTAAATGAAATTTCTTTGAATTCGACTGATAAGTATAACAGGAAATTTTATCCATATGAAAAAAAAATGCATAAAGTAATGTATGTATCTATCATTTCCAAATGTATTTGCTTTTTGTTATCTTTATGTCCATTTGTCAACAAAATAAATCACATATTTATCAAGTACATTAAACTTTCAAAGTTGTAAAATTTATGCATACGAATGCTTCTTAAACTGTATTTAATATTTATAAAAAATAAATTAACCTGGTCAAAATGTTATCACTTAAGAGAAAAAATGAGAAAATGGCATCACTAATGTTCACTAATATTAATTTATGTTCCAACTGTTCTATATAGCAATTATTTCACTGATACGTTTTATCGCCACACCTATTTCCGAGTGTTCAATTCGATGCCTTCAATTGCGGTACTTACTGGTTAGAATTCTAATACAAAAAGTCTCATAAACAAGTTTTTTTATTCGATTTATATCCTCTTGTATTGTCTTAAATCCTACTTACTCTTCCAATCCTAAAAACGAGTTTTAGTGAGAGTGATTAGCTATAGCTATGTTGAGCGACAAAGTAACAAGCCCGTAAAACAACTTCTGATGAGATGCTATGCCGTTCATGTACAACATATTAGATGGTGCATACATGTTTACAAAAAAGCCTTTAATTTAGAGTATGTATACATTTGTAACCGTTTCCGCTCACAATCTTAAACATATGGCCCACTTATAGAACTTTTGTACGACAACTGCTTGCTATTCAGTTTCTCAACGTCTTTTTTAATATGTAAGGAATAGGGATAAAAAGGATGTGGCTAGGACATGACTAATGGTTAGTTAATCGCACTCTCTGTGCCCTGTTATTTATGATTGCATGGTTAAGAGAGAATTTGTAGACATAACAATCACCCGTGCATTGAAAAATACTGTTCGTGATGGGATTTGAACCCGTGAGATCCTTCATAGAAGCCAACAATATTGACCTCTGGCGAGTTTGAATTTTGGAAGCATAATTTGTTTTTATATATTTATTTTCTTTTCTCAATAAATTAATTAAGTGATTAATTATCTCAAAACAAAATCAACATCGCCATTTTGATAGTAAGACAGTTTGTCTTTCTCTGCTTATAAGCTATTAAATAAATGAGCGCCCGTTCTTGTGATTAATTCACTCTCCAATGATGAGATTGATAGTGCCGTTTCTTAATTTGATCGCGGCTGTTTACGCAGGTATGTAGTTGATTGTTATTCATATTACGATGACACTACTGTATTAATTGCAAACCATCAAAAATACATCAGAATACTAATTAGGTATCTTCCAAATTATGATGTAAATACTGTGATAGACACAATATTTTGATAGAAACCAATTGCGTACATAAACTTGCGTATATAACAATGGATTGCAATTATTATTCAATTACAATTCCAACAATAAATTTGACATATTGAGATTTTACAAATTCATGTTCTGAATCCCGGGACTGTAATATTTTATCTTGTTCATATAATTTGAAAAAAACATGAATATAATATTTTTAAGTATTATTTTTAAAATTTATTTTTAAGAAAATATTTGATATTATAGCTTACGCCAATGCGTCAAATATTTTTTAAGTTGAAAGATCATACTAGATATACTCGATGAGAATTAATTTTACAAACACCCGTGTCTTAGATTTCAAAAAAAAAATCTAATTTGAAATTGACCTTACCTGATCGGTAGAGCAAGCTCTAACCAACTAAACCACAGTGGGTCTCAGTATACAACTATAAAACCAAGTTTAAATACTCAACTAAAATATCTTCGCTTTTTTAATACTTCAATTATATCCTTAAAAACATGCACATTATTTTACCAAAATAGCATTCGCATATATTCGTATTCAACGAAACGTAATTATTAATTTTTATTCGTCATCTAAGCGTTATTTTAAAATTTCATGCAAGTTTTGCTGCTACATACTTTCTTTTGACAAAAAAACCGCATGTAACATTATTAAGTTTGAACCTGTCATAACGAAAGTTATTATGGGTTTCCGTTTTTTCCATATTTCTTGATCAAAATTAGTACTATTAAAATAACATAAATCAAACATACACACATATTTGTTGGGTATACTCGAAAAAGATTATTAAACGTAGCATATATAAAACTCTGTCAATCGAAAAGTATTTCAATCTTTTACAGGTGTATGGTATGTTTAATGCTTACTTTATTTCAAATCTGGCAATAAGGTAACGTCGACCTATGTATGTTTGATATAAATAACTAAGTGAATTGATCGTCTTAAGAAGGTTTGTTTGTTTTATTTATAAAACTACACACTCAACGACAAACCACTACTTTGAACCACCTCCACCTATTATGTATATATTATAATACGACTTCAATTAAGTTATATGATCCATTGCATCATACTTTTTATATTTTTATTAGTTATAAATAAAAATAATTGCACAAATGTGACATATTCTTTTAGGTTCATCAAATGCAGAGGTTTTTTCGTTTTTTCGAATTGTGGGAGGACAAGACATCGATGTAATAGAATACAAATATATGGCTTCTTTAAGAAAATCTGGAGCACATCATTGTGGTTCTGCCATTTTAAGTGAACGATGGGCAATCACAGCTGCGCATTGTTTTTATAAGTATGATTGATTTTATTATTTTATATATATATAGCATACCCAACGATTCTTTCCATCAATACATTATACATCAAATGCATTTAACTTAATTTCATTTAACCATGATATTGTATAATAATGTTGTTCACGAGGAAGTAAAATTTACTTTAAAAGAAATTAACGTTCCACAATGATTTATAATACAACCCGCAACAATCGCGTTTACGTTGTTGGACTAAAATATTCGATAGCTGCTATCGTTTACGACAGTACATGATCGAAAAATAAACATTCAGTTAATGATGATAATCCCCATAATAAAGGTCTATATGCAAAAATGATTTTTACAGGAAAGTGGAAAACACTTAAAACAACAATTTTAGCATGCCAAGTACGTACGTTAATTTTACATTGACACTGACAGAGATCTGTTTTCCACCACTTTGAAAATTGTACACTGCATTAGTGCATATAAGCCTCTTTTAGACGGAAGTTTTGACAAGAAATGTGGTTATATCATGAAAAATTAATTTCTCACACTTTGTATTATATAAATGTCCATTTTAAGTAATAAAACCACTTTGACACCGATGATTATATAGATCGCTTTTATGGTGACGTGTTTAAATAATATTATATCAATAAAGGTCTCCATGCTACTTAAATATTTCAAACAAAACTTTCATGTTTGATTTAGAGTTTTATTTTGTATTTATTAATTGAAACAAGTTCCACGAAATATTACGCATCTCTAGTTTTAAAGTATGACAAGTCAAAAATATACTTTTTTAGTTAACCTGCAGAAACTTTGAAAACATGATTATTTTCTTGATCGATAAATTGAATGCCGTTGAGAAGGAATGTGATTTGTGCCATAAACCAAAAGTGTGGAAAATTGATAAAAACCTTTTGTGTGCTTAAAACATATATATTATATATTGCCACCCGCTGTGGTCTCGGTTGTTAGAGCTCAATCTGCCGATGAGGGGAGTCTGGGTTCGATTCCAGGTAAGTTCAATGTCACAACGTCAATTTTGATTTTTCAATTTAAATTGGAGACCTAAACCGTGGCTGTTTGTGATGTAAATATATATAAAAAAATAACATCCATTTTTATCAGAATAATACCGTTTGATGAATTATGCTTCTTTTACTACAACATTTTTGCAATTTGCAGATGTTGGCACTCATTCCATGCAAAATGTGGATTTTTTGTTTTTGGCACTTTCTAGTCAATGCTATTCCTATCTCATATATAAACGATTTGCTCGTTATAATATAACAAAAAGTATATTATCGATTTACATAAATTATAATAAGATACATTTGTTTGAATATTTGAATTCAAATATCTCAAATTTTTCTTGATTTGTCATAGATTAAAGCTTGAGTAATTTAATTAGTTCAGTTTTTGTTTGTTTTTGCATTTATTATGATTTCTAACAGTGACGAACTTGACGAATTTACTCTAAGAACTGGATCATCAAACAGACTATCCGATGGAGTTTATCGAGACATAAAAACTGTCATAGTTCATCCACAATTTGATGCCGAAAACATAGACTATGATATCGCTCTGATAGAGGTCAGTTTTGTCCCAAAATAACATTTAAATTATAATAATATTTAAAATTGCAGCAGAATACATTGAGCGTAGAGAATCTGATAAAAATATCAAAGCGTTATCTTTAGTAGTTATAGTTGTAAACCGATATGATAACATCAAAAACATATTTTATCTATCGTACGAAATTTTGACATATTGTCAGGCAGATTTGTGTAGTATTGCCCAAAGCTAACAATGACACTGAAACCTTTTTTTAATCAATAATCCGTTGGCTATTTATAGAAAAATCCGACGGACACATTATTTCATGTGCATAATATTTACAGAGAAGAATCAAAATACTACTCACATTGTTATTATATTCACATAAATAGCAACCGTTTGTATAGGTTTCACGTTACTTGATACAACAATGATTTCTTTTTATACCGTTTCTACCCCATATTACGTATGGTATGTGGACTCTTTATGGAGCATTTTAACATAACTTTTTTACGTGAATCGCTTATATAGAAAGATAGGAATAGTAATGTACTAGAAGTTATCAAATCAGTCTCTTTTCCTCCCGCTCTGGGATGAAATAAAATCATGAAAACCACCTTCGTTAACTTTGGATAATGGGTAAATTTGTTATAAAAAATAATGTCTGAAACTTTCTATTCGCGAATGTGAATCGTTTGCATATATAAAAGTAATAAAAAAAGACAAATTATTTATATAAAATGACCAGTATAAAAAGACGAACTTTAATTTATATTATTGCTATATATTTTAACCTGAAAGCCAACTAAACCTAACCTAACTGTATTTTTACAATCACAGTTATAACTAACTTTAAAAGAAATACTAACCTGTCTATTTCTTTACTGACCAAATATTATTTTAATACTAACTAAATATTACATTTATAATGATCATATGCTTAGTAAAATACTAACTCGTGATCTGTTATATTTAAAAAATGAACAATTAAATAAGTCTTCAATTGTTGACACGATTTTTTATTATCTATATATTAATACTCGATAATGTCCGAATGATTGCATGATTGTCCGCGATTTCCCCTCCCCCTGCCCCTTCCCCCACCCTCCTCAGCAGCTCCGCTGACGCAATATTTTTATTCATACTAAAGACATATTTTCCCAATACACTGGTTTATTATTTGACGAAACAAATCAAATCAGTGAAATTTCTCATACAAAAAAACGCCGCGATCGTGGATCGAACTCAGATCTCTGGATTACCAGTCGAGCTCTCTATCAACTGAGCTAACGTCATAATTATCAAGGCGATAAAAATAGTGTATATAAATTAAAATTTGAAAATGGAACGATATTTGTGATTCACAAACTGACTTCGATTGTTTGTATTCAAGATTCAAAAATGGAACACCTGTCAAATAATGATTGTGGTTTATTTTACATAATATAGTTTCGACAGTTAAATGCAAATATTCCATGTGTGTCATATGTATGCTGACGGCTATTAAATATTTTACGTTTTAACAGAGGGTATTTAGAATTTATCCCGATAATTTAATAATTTTGTATCTTTTGTTTTAAATAACGAGTAAACGAGTCTATGCTTTGGAAAAGGTAAATTTATGCTCAAATAGTAATATAAATAAAGTAAGCGAAATAGTTTGATAGATTGGGGACAACGAGATTAAAATACGGAAAGTGAGCCAAGTTAGGATGATGGGAAAAAGTGAACTGAACCCACCCTTTTTATTGCATAATTTAAATCATTTTTTCTCTAAAATACATTGTTTATGCTTTCGATGGATTCGTCGGTAACTTTGTGGAAGTTCATTTGAATATAAAATAAAAAATAACTTAGATTATTCCACGTATTGTGCTACAAACTGTGACACATGTTTCGCCTTTTTCAGAGGCATCCTCAGACAGACTTACTTTTACTTACTGAAAGTAAGTCTGTCTGAGGATGCCTCTGAAATAGGCGAAACACGTGTCACAGTTTGTAGCACAATACGTGGAATAATCTAAGTTATTTTGTATTACTTTTTTATGCTTATTTATTGAAAAAACTTTCACATAAAATTAAAAGTTGATGACAGTTCCCACAAAAAAAAATTGAAAACGTAATTGCACTTAAAAGTCAAATGGAAAAGTTTCACCATTTTTATGTTTGGTTCCCTTAAAGACTCATATATTCCTAAAAATAAGCTCCGTTTGGCGAATTAGTGAAGTTAATTTATTCTTATTAATTTGATAAATATGCATTTGATTGTAACATGGAAAATTGATAATTTTGTTTTGATAAAATGTGCAATTAATTTATACCATTTTGCATGTGAAAAATGATTATTAGCAAACTTAAACATTATTTCAAAAATTAAGTAATTTACAATTTAAAACTGCAGGGCTGTCGATATATGCGCCGAGGTCGATTTATGCTACTATGAAAAATGATTGTTAGCAAACTTGAACATTATTCCAAAGATTTAATATTTTACGAAATTTCTGTCACTACGAAAAAAATTGTTAGCAAACTTAAACATTATTCCAAAAATTAGGTAATTTACGAGGTATATTTCTGCTAATAGGAAAAATAATTGTTAGCAAACTCAACATTATTCCAAAAATTAAATAATTTACAATTTAAATACTACAGGGCATGCTGTCGATATATGCCCCGAGATATATTTATTTTATTTTTAGAATTTCTGGCTTATTCAATAAATAGGTTTGTAATTTTCTGACTTCTTAAAAATGCAACAAAAATCCCCCCGTTGAGGTCAACGGGCTTACAGCTAGTCATTTATTAATATAATCAAACGTTCACCATCCAAACAAAAAAAAATGATTTTTAAATAAACTCGCTTCTCACAAGTATGTGAATGTTTAATTTTGTGGATAATAACTTTAAAGCGTTTTTCAGATTTTCAATATAGGAATAATTTTAAAAGACACAATCTTTCTAGAAGCGACCAAATTGTTGTACAAAAAGACAGATAGTAATAATCAGTTATTTTATGATTATTTTCGTAATCTGCGGGTCATTGATAGTTGGAAATTTATGTAAATAATTACTATTTTCTTAACATTAAAAAACATTTTAAATCTTTATCAAAATACATATTGACTTCTCATCAGTAATTAAGTAACACGTAATTTTTAGAAAATATTTACTATATCTTAAGAAATAAATGTAAACAATTTCACAAATCGCTTGTGGTAATTAATATTGTATTCTTACATTTTTTTATTTTCTTTTCACAAATCAAAAATCTAAAAACAGTACACGTTTCTTTAATAAAATTTCTTTCTGCGTTTTCTCATTAAAGACAGATGCAAAAATACATGTTCAATAAGATTTCTTTTCCCCGTCTCTCTCAGAAAGCTTGTCCAATTACTTTTTAGATGGCAGAACCGATAGATTTCGATAATAAGACGGCATCCATTTCCCTGCCAGCCTCAGGATATAATATTAGAAGCGGAACTATGGCGTCGGTGATCGGCTGGGGATATTTATCGGTAAAGTACTCTACTTATCCATATTCGTAGGTCTTGTAAGAAACTTTTCCACTCTTCGATATGCCCATAGCTAGGGCTTCCAATTAACCGGACTTTCCAACTAACCGGTTTTCGGTTTTTTTCTGGAAATAAAACCGGTTAACCGGTTTAAACCGAAATATAACGTATGTTGATTAGGTAGGTATGCAAAAAAAAAATAATTTTGTAGAAAATTTTAAATATTTGTCATACATGTTCCAATATTAATGAAAAATCGATGTTTATCTTATAGATAGAACACAAAAGGCATTTTATATATTTATATATATATACAACAATGTCAATTAAATGTGGAAAAATATGTTATGATAAAATATGTCAAATAAAAAAATAGAGCTTGATAATAAAACCCATCAAAAGAAAGATCTTTAAATAAATGCTTTTATTTTTTAAGCATATCGACTAGACAGGACATCCAATGCTTAGACAAAAATATAGTAGAATACAAAAATATTAACTTATATTATGTTTCCACTCCCGCTTTGAAGCATATAGACTCAAACAATTATTTTTTAACGAGAACTGCTTTTTACTCAGTTGATCAACCCCCTCTTTAGATAGAAGATAGAAGAGATTAAAAGTTATGGCTAGCACACGACTAGTGGGTGGCTGATCACTCTCACTACGTCATAGTAATTTAAGGGATAGTGGAATAAAATATTAAGCATCACAGACATCCATGTCATAGAAAAGAAATCTATGAACTATTGGAAAAATCCGTCCGTACTGGGATTCAAGCTCGTTTGGTCCGCAACGAAATGACGTTGACCACTCGCCCATGGACTCGGTGTTATCATGTTCATCATGTGCAGACCATAATACTTAATATTAGTAAAAACACAATAATCCTTTGTATTTCATTCCACTTTATTGTGGAATGAAGTACGTAAATAAAGTGGAATGAAGTACAAAGGATTATTGTATTTTTACTAATATAATGCCTTTCCACCAAGTATTGACAGTGAACACCCTAAAAGTAACCATAATACTTAAATTATAATTAAGATTAACAAGCACAATAATAATTATATTTCATGATAACATTAATTATTTATTGGGTGTATGTTATTTTATGAACAATTATTTATTTATACATATAGGTATTAAACGATACTTCAATTTTCATTTGCGTATTACGTACAAAATTACTTACATAATATTATATTAAAAAATCATAGTTCACAGTGTGTTTATTTATCTATTGCTAAAGAAAATAATTCGAAAAAAAAAGAATGCATCTAAAATGTTATATTACACAAAACTAGAAATTTGAATTCAAAAATTGGATCAATAAAAAATAGGCACCAAGCAAAGCTGTATTTGAATATATTTTTTATATTGTTCTAGTTAAGATAGATATTGTACTATTTACCTGAAAAATATCAATGACTTCTTAATTTCCTATAACCTCATAATCAGTGCGTATAAGCAATTTGTATATTATAATACTTAGAAAACTATCAATAATCTCATATTTTTTTATTAAAAAGAAACATTTTTTCCGCATTGAAAAAAAAAAAAGTAAATGTATTAACATTAAACTAACACAACAAAGATCACACATTCCGACTAGGTTTGTCCGTAGTGAACTACGGACAAACCCTATTGTTGATTATTTTACCTAACTATGTCGACCTTGTGGGTAACATTTTAGCCACATCTGGTATTAATTTAATGACACTTTACAATACGCAACGTCTAATTTTACAACTGAGAAAAGGACGAGCACTTAGGTAAAAAAAAGCAACCATATAATTGAAACAATACAGTAAAAGTGACACGGGACAAAGTTCTTGGAATAATTTTGACCCCCCGTTAGGTAAGACATTACAAATAACTCTTGGGTATTAGTTTTCACATATTGCATTATGATGGAGAATAAAAGGTTGATACAATAATTAAAAATATCATATTTAAAGCAGCGATTTTTACATTGTTGATTTAAAGACAAAATCAAGTATACTTAGAATAATTATAATCCAATAATCATCCAAAGGAAGAATATATCTACTAACAAGCACGTAAAAAAATAATAATGGGTAAGGAGATGTAGATTATTACTCACTAATTAAATTGTATACGTTTTAAAATGGTACTTGATAGTTATATGGTAACCTTATCAATAGTTTTTTCAAGATTTATACGGATGATTTGTCAAATTTACAATAAAGGTTATTGAGTGACGTGCATGTAAGAATCATTCCGTCTTTTGATAAATAATTGTCAATAATTACGAAAAAATATTAAATTCTTTGAAAATGTCATTTCTGTTCACAACACGGACAACTTTGAGACATAAGTAGATTATTTTATAAAATTCATATGCATGTTTGTTCTGTTATGTGAATTGTTTACTATAATTACGCAATAAATTCATTGTAAAACATTTTTCTTTTGTAAAAAACAATGAAAAACAAGAAAAGAGTATTTTTGATAAAACGCGGTTAACCGAAGAAAATAAACCGGTTTTCGGGTTTTTTCAAAACAGGCGATAAACCGGTTAACCGGTTTCGGTTTAAACCGGTTTGGAAGCCCTACCCATAGCCTATATGAGATAAATGAAAGTTATCCAATCTTTGAATCTTTTCATGTCATTACTTAGAATTCAAATAAGAGGATGAACTATTGATGGAAATATGTACATATTTCAAAGCACTACAACGTTATTTGTATTACGTATTTGATACGTAACTACAGTAAACACTGTTCTAATTTTATAATATTGAAATTATTCAAAGTATCTTAATTTTAATTTGATATTTGTTTACTGTGCATGCTAGATGGAAAACCATAATATTTAAAAAAATAAAACAAAACGTTTTTTGTACTAATTCAATATTTTTTGATGATGATTGTTTCTGGTGTTGCTCATTGGAAACAATACTTTTAAACAATTGATAATGCTTGCGTGATGAAACAATCACAATTGGTATTATAGTAAACAAAAATAATTTGTCTTTTTTTGTTTCATTTAATTATAATTTTTCGATATTTTAAGTGTTTTGAATTCAAATGTGTAATCTTTGACATTTACAACCATCATAAAGATAAAGAGATTATGTTGCGCTTGATAGATAATCTGATTTTATATTGTTAATAATTATTTAAATTATGTTTACTGTTGAAGCCTATCTCATCAACGGCTAGTATTTTCTTCTTGTATTTATGTATCGCAAATCAATGAATTTAGGTTACAAAAATAACTTAATGTTTAACTTGAATTTGGATACCACTGACCAAAAACATCAAATTATCCTTTTTTATTCCCAGGAAGAAGGCCCACTTTCAATCAATTTACAAAGAGTATTTGTGCCTATTGTAGACTGGAGAGTTTGCAAGAATATTTATAAAGGTTATCGAAATGTGTCAAAAAGGATGATTTGTGCTGGATTTATGGAAGGAAATAAAGATGCTTGCCAAGTGAGTATACTTTCAAATATTCAAGCTAGTCAGAACTGATAACATAAGGTAGAATAAGTCGTTTGTAATAAAAACCTCAACCGTCATTCTTATTTTTTGTTTTTGTTTTTGAATAGTTTGTCTTGTATTAATTATTGCGTTTATATTTGTGTGATTTAGCGCTTCGATTTTGAGTTAACAATAAAAAAAATAAACGGTCCCAAATAGATTAAAAATCGTAACACTTTTCGGTGATGAAGTCAAAGTCTCTCCGAGTTGAGTCAATGCGAGTTTTCATAAAGTTAAAAAATATTAAAACAGTAAATATATTAATGGCTCAAAAACATTATACCCGCGGTATTTCATTCATTCAAGTAAATCGTTTTACGAATTTCCAGTTTTGAATCTCAAAAAAATGACAGCTTATAATATTATATTATACATTAAACACTATTTCAGCTACTGCTTAGAGTTACACAGAATTTTGACGAAATTAAATCAAATTGAAATTCTGAAAAAAAATGTTAAATATACTTTTTTCTCTCAATACGAGTCATGGGAAAATAATGGGTAGTTTTTGCTTTAAAGTGTGCACATATGAGGCTGTAGACATCAATAGTGGAGTTTCACCATGCTTACCAATTACATCAACAAATTAATTACTCAATTCTGAAACATTCTAATGTATCTATGAGAAGCCTTGATTATATTTTATAATTATATTAAAAGGGTTTGGCAAAAGAAAACAAGTTTCATGGTATTTTTTTCTGTTTTGTTTCTGATCATTTTGTAAAATTGTTTCCGTCTTTATGCCTTCCTTTGCAAGTTTTTTTCCGTGTTTCTGAACGTTTAAAATTTTATGGAAACCTATTACCTACTCTATAGCCCCGTTTAAGCGCAAGGTATATTTTTTCTTGAAATTGTTGCTTTTTATGGAAAAAATATTCACGAAGAAAAATTATATAAAAGGTTATGCATTTTATGTTATCGTACGGTGTAACGAGCTCATAGAGCAAAGTTTTCTTTAAAATTATATACCGTATTATGAGAGTTCATAAATGTACGTATACCTAATTTTATCCAAGTTTTTTTTGTCTTTGTGTTATGCACTCTTTAGTGAATAACGTTTAATCAATGTAAATATTAAAAAAAAAATACTTTTACTTTTTTATATAATAAATTTAAAATGTTTTGATAACTTTAACGGGCAACTAGTATATTTAAATAATTGAAATTCAAATAAAATATTCGATGTTTTAAGTTATCATTTTTAAAGTTTACAAAAAATTTGCGATATTCATTAACATCCAATGAACTTTCGAATTTTAGGCCGTTTTGAAATTTCTTAAATACCTTCATTGTTAAAAAATATATATTGTATACCACGATAGTCCATGCATTTTAAAATTATGATAGACTAAATCAATCTTATAGTATTGATAGGTGCATAATAGAAAAATACTAATAATATTTGTTTTGACTTTGAAAATAAACAATATCGCAGTTTCTGTCGTTGATTAGCAGGGCAGTGCGTTTAGTTATGAATGATACGAAATGAAAAAAGTATACATATCAGTTTCTGAAACCTAAATAAGCATCAACAAATTATTGAAACATAGTATGGAAGAATATCGTTTGGCGTTTATAAAATTGTATCGTGCCACAAACAAAACCACAGAATAAAAGACAAAAAAAAATATTAAATAATTTACAGCATATTATATTTAGTTACTTTATTTATTGTAAATAAATACGCAATCTATTTTTAACGTTTATTTATTTCTTTGCTGATTGTTATTATTTCATGATTTTACAGTCAGATTCCGGTGGACCGCTGGTATTGAATGGTCGCTTGATTGGCTTAATATCCTGGGGAAGAGGGTGCGCGCGACCCCTTAGTCCCGGAGTCTACTCCAGCATAGCCTTCTTCAGGCCCTGGATTTTTAATATTACTTCTTTATGAAACGAAACAGCACCATCTTCAATATATGGTGCTAATAAATACCATAGCTGCAATAATTTTTTTTTCAATTTTATTTTGTATTGTATAACATTTGTGACAATTTATTCAAATATTATTTGATCTCTTTTTAAACTAAATACTTATTGATAATTGTATATATAATAAATCAATTGATTTGTTTTATGTTTATGTTATTCATATTTACATCGTTATTCTATGAAAGTAAATAGCGTACATTTACCACCCATTTTAAAGTTTTTGATCATTTTTAATTATTTTTTTATTTAGAAGTCCGTTACTCATTTTTAGACAATTTTCTAAAAGAAGATTTTAAGTGGGTCGCAAAACATATCCTATCTACGTAAAATTTTCTTTTGTTTGCCTTAATAGCATACAGGTAAAGTCTGATGAAATGCGACATTCTATTAAGCAATACAATCGTTTACAATTGGTAATCGTTTCATACAAATGATTATTTGTGTACCACATTAATTTTATATTCAGAATACGTTTCTCTATAGTGATTGTTCCATAAGAGGTTCCTTATATTAATAGTTAAAATTCTTTGTCCCAAATAACTGTGTATTTTGAATACAGTGTAATTGCTAATTGAACCATAGTTTATTGTTTAAAACATATTACACTGTTACGTATACTATAATAATAATTACGTAATGTCATTAGATATCGTTATCGAGATATAATATGAATAACATCACTTTATTAAATTTATTTGTTATCTGATGAATATATAAGTTAGAAGTTTTCACTCCATCCAAATAGTGTCGTGCAATAAATCAATATGATATCAAAGACTCGACGGTTTTATTTCATATTTCTTTGTGCTTTCTTTTCTTCAGCGCTCGGTAATATCTGATATTTGAATTTACCTCCATTGATATCCCTTATTCTATTTCCGTTTCTCATGAGCACTGGGACTTTAAGCTTCCCTTTATCGTTAAACATTAAACCTTCGAGTGAAGTTACCATTAGTACGCTGTAAAAACCAAAATGGTGAAAAACGCAAGTTAAAGGATTATACATAAAATTAAGAGTAGGCACTTATGTTAGGAGATGTCTTGTTATCGCCGATTAAATCAACATAATATGGTTTTTCAATGATGAACAATTATTAAAACATTTTAATTCAAATCTTTGCAGTCATCACAATCGTAATGTATTTCATGATTATTTTATTACATCAATAAGAAAAATAATAAAAAAAAAGTATTCATCCAATATTTTAATAATAAAACTAGCAAAAGTTACTGTAATCAGAAAAGATTTTTCACCTCACATTATCTCTTTGATTGATAGAGCATTTATCTCTATAAAATAATTACGCTAAATTTTCTAAGCACTTGACAACAAAAATACATTATAAAATAGTATTTACCGCATGACTTTTTAAAAAATCTAAAATAGGTTTATTATTAATAAAATCTTTATTTTGTCTATTCGACGTCGCCTACAATTCATTTTAAGATAATTAAACACGAAATTTACTTAGCATACCGCAAAAACACAAATGAATTCAGCTATAAAAAATCAAGCATGTCGTATTCATTTATATTTATATTTGTCCTGATTTATAGGTATATCTGTAATGAAGCTACTTGTACACAGAAAGAGTTTATTTGTGTGTATATGAGCGTATTAGTTGAGTGAATTTTTAACACACATTGCACGCACACACATTCATCTTTCGCATCAAGTGTATACCGACAGGTTCTAATTTAATTATATTAAAAAATGTTTTTCCAACGATGCGTTAATACATATTTTTCCCCAGGTAGGCGACGAGGACGAATAATCGGCGGGGACATAATTAACATCGACCAAGCCCCGTTTAATGTAAGCCCCCCATCTTCTGTTTGGCGGGAAACCGAGACGTATTGCGATCTCACCCGTTTTTATTTTCGTCATAAACTTTTATAAGTCGTAAATAGCGACTGACTTTAAGAAGAAAACGATAAAATATTCCATCCCGTGTGCAATCTTTTTTATTGAATAGAATACCATTTTGTTTTCCAACTTTTACAAAAGATTTTCACAAAATTCATCTATTAAATAGTTATTCTTTCTAACCTACTTAATATTCCCAGCGTAATCTTATTCAAATGAAACTGCTTACTCACTGTAATGGCTTGTTAAAAAGTAAAAGATTTTTTTTTAATTTAAACTATTTATCCAATATCTTAATGTTCTTTTTTTAAGTTTAACGTCAGACGATCTAAAGTTTAAATACTTCATTTAAATTCCCAGTCATTTGAATAATTTATTTCTTAGACATTAATGTATTTATTATTTCCATTTTACGTACTTATATTTAATCTTTAAGTTAATAAATATTCATACCAGACGCTACGCCACGTAAATTAAGCAAATCACATAAAATATAAACGAATTTAGAAAATTTACCGATGTTTATTTCTTTAAATGTTTTTATATGTTAATATTTTTTGCATCTTTATTACATTCACACTGAGAGAATCAAACGAATTTAACAATAATATGTATTATGGAAGAAATTATAACTCTAATGAATTAATGTGATAAAGCGCTTAAGTCTCGAGATTAACTCCAGTCTGGGTCAAATTTTCCATCTTAACGTCCAATCAAGCTTTAAATTCGGTTCAGGACTTATACGTCTATAAAGTTTAGTCTCATTCTATTTTATCGAAATCTTTTACTAACAAGGCTTAAGCGTTTAAAGTGAGAAAAACTTCGTAATGAAAAGAAAGTAAAAAGATGAAAAAATACACATTCCCAGTAAATCTTTATAAGATTCTCATAAATTTGTACTCGAAATCACGTAAATTTCGATGCCTCAAATATCCCACCGAAATAATATTATTCAGAAATTTGAATTAAGAATATTTTTTTCGTATTTCTATTATTATAAAACAAAACTTATTTAAAAGAGGAAACTACTTTAATCAAATCAAAACATGTACAACAAACATTATTTAAACGCATTTGAGTCCATTTATATCCAACGTGAGACTGATCTAGAAATGGATAATAAGACAATAAATTTGTGTGCTACGTTGCTTTTTGACAATAGGACTACTCTACTCTTTTTTAAAGTTATATGGTACGTGAAGATAGCTACAATAACCCGTTCCATTTTAAAAAACATTGTCATACAAAAACAAAAGAAGATTATTTTTGTGACTCATCGCAACGATGTATAAATATCACAATCAATAGTTTGTATTGGAATTATCATTGAGTGTTTACATAAAATATTATTAACAGCTTTAAATATTTTTTAATCTGAGTTTTAGTAAAAGAATATATATATTGTTATTTATTTATCCAATCGAAACAATTCAACATTGGCACCTACATCACTATAAGTTTTAATCGTTTCATCAATTTTATTCATTCATCTGCGATAAAATATGATTTGTACTGTTTTTGACATGTTATAACGTCTATGGCAGTGAAAGAAATAATAACATTTGAAACTGAAAGGTACGTCAATTCAACTTTATTTTAACGAAATTTCAATATTCACACAAATTTTTCTTTTCTTGTTTCAACAAACACATTTAGTAATAGCGTTCTCTTTGTATTTATATTTTGATTTATTATATTTTTGTAAGAGATTGACAACTTTAAATTATAAATAAGTATTGTAGAGTTATATGAAGAGCTTAAAATCTGACGCCATGAATTGGATTCGCTGTTGCTTTTGAAAACTTAACGTTGTCTATAAAAATGAGGTTTTAAATAAACAATTTTATTGTCATTTTTTCACCACCACTCTCATTTTAATATGATTCTATAAATTTACTTTCGGCCGGTTACGATGAGAAAGCGGTGTTTTTTTTTAAAGATAAATACATATGATATTGAAGTTATTTAAGTTTATATTTTTTTCTGCTCAATATTATTTAGTGACTCTCTAGAAAACATTCTGAAGTCATGTTGAGAATCGCGACACACCCGTTGGTTACCAGTGAGAAATGTAAACATGTCAGGTATACCAGTAAACGATAGCAACGTTAAAACTTTAAGACGAGATTTGCAATATTGCAATATTGGTACAACAAATGCATGTATTATAATCCGCTTATTTTCTACAATCTCTTCAAGTTATCGCACAAAATATTTTATCGCGCTGCGCAAAGTTAAACAAACATGTTTTACTATGTTTCCAACAGATCGCGCTTGAATATCTCAACCAGCAGATTTGCGGAGGAGCTATCTTGAACGAAAGATGGACATTGACAGCTTCTCATTGCTTTGGGAACATATTTCTCAAATCGCAGGCCCTGGTCAGGGTGGGATCAGGATTGAGAGGACGCGGTGGAAGCGAGCATTCAGTGCAGGAAATTATCAAGCATCCCAATTTTGTGCTAAGAATTAATGATTGTGACATTGCATTAATGAAGGTAAATACTATCTCAAAATTACTAAACGGTTTTTTATTAACACCATTTCGATTAAATTAAACTTAATTATATATTTTCTACCTTAAAAAAACAGACAAAAGAAAGTTATCATTATATTGTTTTTGCTTTAAATCATTTGTAAAGTGTTAAAAACATTATTTTGACAAACTTATAGAATCTTAAACATAAGTCAAATACAATGGTTACTCAAATTAAATATAAGTTTTCATGTTAATTGAATGGTTTACCATAAACATCGATCAAATTCAGAGAAACTTCCCTGACTATGAAATAGGGTTTTTATGGATTTCTCAGTATTTTCTATGGATTCATCGTTAACTCTGTGGATGCTCATTTTTAATATAAAATTAAATTTGATAATTTTGCTATTCTAAGTGTTCTGTTATAAATTATAACACGTGTGTTCCTCTCTAAAAAGCATCGTCAGACAGAAAATCACAAATTTTACATAAAATTCGGGTTTTTTTCTTTTTCTATTGGACGCAGAGAGAGGGTAAGATACGAAAATTGATAATTATAATTACAAGTTAATTACTTGTATTAGAAACGGTTACTCCCAATGAAAATGAATTTGACAATATTGAGTCACTTATCTTATTGACAATGTTACTAATGTTTCATTCCTAATAATGATTTTATTAATTTCCAAAAACTTCATTTTAAATCGTTAAAATATAGAATTTACTGCTGGTAAATACATTTAACAGAGGATTTTATTTTTAAGAATAATGATAATTACAGACAGTGTTGTATTTTAACTTCAAGTCTTGTAACCGAGTGGTAAACGCTCTGGGGCGTTCGTTTAATTTTGCTGTGGTTTCGACGTGTCCAAAGACATTGATGACTGTGATATTCACTTTCCTAATTTTACTTTTTCAATTATAAAACTATTTTTTTTCTCTAGCTTTACACTCCGATACTTAACTGTTCCAAAAATGAGAGATTGAATTATTTAACAAACAGTTTTTGTTGAAATTATTGTGAATGGCTCGGACAACTGTCGAACAATGTAAACATGATGTATTCGTTGGATACTTTAATGTCATATGATGAAGCTAACAGATTAATGGTTGAAAGATTATCTTAAAGCTACCTTATAGTGATCATAAAAATTGAATATGTTCAAAAGAAAAACATCTAAAATACTATTTGTCTTCACTCAAAGTAATGGTGCAGGTATTCGGCTTTTATATTTCACGATTAACAATGCCAAAGTAAAACTGCATAGCTTATATATAAGCTTGTGTGTTTTATAAAATTCAGTGAAGCGAGACGTTCACATCGTATAGAAACGCTACTGCGATTCACAAAGACGTGCGGGCAAAATATTTTCATCGCACTTTTGTCTTGAGTCACGCCTTGCATCTAAATATTCACATGAAAATGAAAGCAAAGCAATTCGTTTATGAAACGCCTTGTGTGTGTGCTTCTCATATCAAAAAATATATAGAGTGATCACTTATAACTAAAAACTTTATTAAACATTATAAGGTACGATATTTTATCGCTAAAATTCTTAAAATATTTCTCGCTTAATCAAGGTATAAGTAATGCAAAAAATATGGTATGATCGAGTTGAATTCATTATATATATAAAATAATATGTCAATTTTTTTAACAGTATCAAAAATGACCTGTTGATTATTAAATCTTAACTTATTACTCTCAATTTATTATCTTACTGGTTTAAATATTCGGTAAAGTTTTTGTGTTTTTTTATAATTTTTACGACTACTTCTACTATCATGTTGTGTTGTAAAATGAATTCAAACATTTAAATTGTTTTATAAACTCAATAAATCAATATAGTGGCTCCATGGCAAAAAGAATATGCACACGCTATTTTCCAATTACCTTTATTTATACTCACATGAGCGATCGTACATAATTTATAATATATCAAATAGTAATTTAATTTCGATGACTATTCAGATATCACATTTTTATATTATCCGTCGGCTTAGATTTCACTTCGATAGATATTTTTATAATCTATATGCTCCACGTCTAATGTGGAGCATATGATCTACTAATGAATGTATCTCAATATATTTTTTCTACGATAACTGTTTGTTACTCAGTTGCTCAGTAATATAACACAATTCTGTTTCATTTTTAAAATTGTCGCAAAAAATGATTCTTATTATTTCCAAGTATCCATTTTTTCAAAAGTATGTCAATATTTTTACTCTCAATTTTTTCTTTGAAGCCAAAAGTAATTATCTTTGTTTCAAGTTAAATTGATTGAAAGTAAAAATTAGCATCGCAAAATACTAGTCTTTTTTATTTTGATAATTAATTAAAAACATTAAAAATGTGCACGTTTTAGTAATGTAAGAAATCGCATTTAATTCATTATATTGAAAAAATCATCAATCACCATTGAAACTTATATTTAAAAAAAACAGCCACTTTTGTATTCATTCCATAGTATCTATTCTGATTATTTGTTTAAATATATACCTTACCATCTTTTGACAGTTAACAACTTAAAGGTCATCTTTGAATTATTTACTAAATTAATCATTATATACATATATATAAATTGTTCTAGGTATACCCTCCCTTGACATATTCCAGCACCGTACAGCCTATAAATCTTCCAGACTACCACTCAATACCCAATGTTGGAGATACAATGACTGTTTACGGATGGGGGTACACAAAGGTATAATCATTTTGACGTTTTATTATCTATAAAAGCGTTAACACTCTAAACGTGGCGATATACTCCAGCACTCTTCTCGAAGCCACGTGTAAAAGTATATTATATATTTATGAACATTGTTACTATTTTGTTATAAGCATTTACCAAGTAAAAATACAGCTGATTACAAGTAACATAAATTGTCATTTTAATACTCGTAAATTCATTTTTTATTGCATCATACCTTATAATCATAAAAATTCACAAACTTTTCTTCATTATTAGTATATTAATTTAAGATTTGAGATTATTAAAAACCACAAAAAGACAAAATAAATATCTTATAGTAAACCCACTTATTTTTATATAGTATATTTGTAAAATCAAAAAATAATTGAAATCAATATTGATTATCATTCATTTTGACTTATTTTACAAATTTATATAGCATAGTGGTGAGATAATATAATAATTTGGACCAACGGGGTGAAGGAGGGGGATGAAGTTTATTCAGCCAATTAACGATCTCGTGATTCTTAATTTATAATAAATAAAGTTATTTAATCAACAACTAAGATGAAAAATACTCAATGGTAAAAAGATTAGCGAATATTTTTCTCTTTACTATTCTTCATAATTTGATCAAATTTTCCCATTTAAATTCCATGTCAAGTCAATTATCAAGTAAGTTTATTTTTACTTCTTTATTAAATCTCATATATTTTTATTAAATATACTTTATCAAGTCAGAGTAAAACAAAGGTCAAATAATGACAAATCATCTAAAAACTTTCAAATGAAAAGTGTAACTATAAAAAAACGATATGTACATATGACAATGTTTTAACGTATAAGAAAATATTTTTTGTCTTCAGCTAAGATTCTTTTTTTATTATTATTTGCCGGTAAACTATGTAATACAAAATATAAGTAAAATAAAACTGATCATACCAGATAACAGAACCAATCAGATTTGCAAAATTTCGATCCATGAATATAATATTATCGCTAATTAAGATTTGAATTTTCTTCGTATGCTTATATTGAGTATTAGAAAATATAATTTGTTCAATGAGTATAAAATAACACGTTGAATACACACATTTTTTATCTTGATTTGCGAGGAAAATGTGGTTGTATCGCTTTTTGTAACTAAACGCTTCATATTATAGAACGAAAAAATCGTATCGGTCTAATTTTCACTATCATATAAAAATACTCAATTCTGAAACTACTTACTCATTTAAAGCTCAATACAATGATAAAATAATTAGTTATTCACAAAATGCACGTTTTTTTCTATTATCATAAAGACTCTTTGAAAAAACTTTAATAGTTGCACATTTTTATAACATTTTCAAACGATTCTTATTTCTTTTATTACGAGTTATTTTATTATTTTCGCCATTGTACTGAAACTTTGTATTTTAAAAGTATATGTATTAAGCTTTGTTCAACATCGTTTACCGACGTATTAAAAACGCTGCAAATTTTAGTATTATACATATATATATGTATATATATTTGTGTGTATGCTTTATATAATCGAGTCACTGTTAAGGAGAATGAAAGGTATTTACGTTAATGTGAGTGTACCAACACCGTACAATAATTAAAGAGACCATTTTACGTTTCACATAACTTACAATAAAATTAAGCTTTCACAAAAGGAATATGCTTTCTTGAGTATATAATATTTTGACTAAGTACATATTCTCCGTTTCGTAAAATATGATAGACACCCTATGAAATCTTTTTGCAAAAGATAAGTTAGTTATCTTGTCCTTTTGTGAGAGTTTTTTTGTGTTCTTCCTTTTTCTTATATTTAAGTAAAAAAGGACAACTTCATCTTGCTTCTTCCGGGGAGATCTGTGACACGCTTGAGCCGTAAATACAAAGATATTTAAGAATTTGGCTTGTCGAGCTTGTTTGATAAAAGTATCTACATATAGTGTTTCAAAGATACGCAAACTAAACTTTTTATTCTTATTTCTTCGTTAAACTATTTTTTTAATTATTTTAACAGCACTGCTTGTTTATCTAGATACGTTAATAAAATTACTTATTGTTTCTTTATCAAAAAACTACTAAGAATAAATACTTATATTAATTCAATTTAATTCAACCCGAAAAAATGTTAATGAACTACATTGAAACTGAATAAGTAATAAAATATTATTTTTACAAATATAAATTGCTTCATTTTTTTACAATGTTATAACAATTATAATAGGATTTTTTTTAATTTCATTTTTAATCAATTATAAATCAAAAAGTAACAAACTAGTCTACAGAAAACACTGTTACTGATTCATTATATATTATCTTCTTTTACGTGATATTTTTATTGGAGATTGACCGTAGAATGTATAACGTTTAAAAAAGATATTGAATGTTTTTTTTTGGATTGCTATCACATGAAATTTATGTATAATTTAAATATTTTAAAGTACTTTTTTCTTATGTTTGACAAAAACAGCGTGCATTTCGATTCGCTTTTGATACACACCTAATTAATTTATTATGTCTATGTAGTTTAACGTATTATACCAAGCTTTGGATATGATATCCATATCCAAAGCTTGGTATAATACGTAAGTTATCTGCTTAGGAAAGCGGAGATCCATCTGACTACATCCGGGCTGTAGAACTTCCTGTTTTCCCTCATGGGGAATGTGCGGCTGTATACCAAAACGTTTTGAACGTAACTTCACAGATGATATGCGCAGGGGAGAGGAAAGGCGGAAGGGATGCATGCGTGGTATGATTATCCAATAATTAATTACAGGGAGAAAAATCAATTCGACAATAGAAAACTTCACAATTGTGTATGATAATGAGCTATGTTACATTGATGTTATAAAATTAATCAATAACTGTTTTCAATCAATAATTTTTTATAATTTGTTGATATGTTTATTTTAAGTTTGAGTTTTGGTAGGATTGTTGTGCAAAACTCTAAGTAAATTTTTCAGTTAGAATTAGATTACTGAACACGCTATTGATAGACTTTCACATTTTCCGTTCACTAAACCCAATTATAATTAGACTTTTGATCAACCTTGTTTACTGGCATTGGTTTGTTTTCTGCCCATAAGCGTGTTCAAAAAATGTGCTTTCCAAAACAACTTTGGTACGTACAATTTTAATTTATCTGAAGATGCAATATATCTTTATTATGCTTACTAGGACAAGTTGTGCAGTAAAATTCACCACGTTTCACCTAATTGGATGTCGATGATAATATATTGTATTGTTCCCAATAAAAAATATAAGTAAAATACTTCCAATACAAAAATTCGTCAAAACCCATCTAATATAGTCAAAACACTTCTATGGACTAATTCCACGTTTATTTGATATGCTCAGCAGGACTGGTTTCGCTCGTAACGATAATTTTCAACTGATTGAATGGAGCATATTCATTAGTTGAAATAATCGTCATGAGTAAAACTAGTTTTAATTTTATTAAATAATTATAGAATGAGTACAAAAAGTGTTATAAAAACGTTTCCACAAAGTATTGACAGTGAACACCTTAAAAGAGATCAGAATTAAATGGCTAATGTCACATACTTAAGCTTCTTAAAATGCCCCTTGAATACAAGTCGCGAATAAAAAACTCAAATTCTGTTTGCTTATTGGTATTATTTCGTAAAAATATAGAATACAAAATTGAATAGCATACGGTTTTTGTTATTAGCAAAACGTCGCTTGATTATGACTAATGAAATGCTTCAACCTGTACACAGTTAGACTCTGGGGGTCCTATGGTGTGGAAGGGATCGCTCCATGGACTGGTGTCTTGGGGATTTGGTTGCGCAAGAGTAATGCATCCAGGAGTATTCGCCAACACAGCAATGCCAATAATGAAGGAATGGATTCTATCAATTATTAACACATCTTAATCATATAACGTTTACTTGTTCTATTAAATGTGTATATTATTTTAGTGAAAATTAATTATAGATTGAAACTGAAAAAAATGTTTTATTTATATAATTTTGTTTCCCTGCGGGGTGTGTAACCATGCGACACGTCGTGTTACGCTTCTGTTTTACACTGCTAGAAAAACCACTTAATTAGGTATTTTAATTGTGGGTTTGTGAAAAATAATAAAATATTACACATAATTTAAAATTTCAACTGAAGGTACTCAGTGGAATTTCAATATTCAATTTGAATCGTTCGAATTATGTAAATTCACACATATTTTGTCACTAGCGACCCGGGTTTTGTCTTTCGGCATCTTCAGGCGTTCAAGGGCACGGATGAACTTGAACTGATGCTTAGTACATAAATTTATCGTGCTTATATAATAAATAAATGTACCACTAAGTTTAAAGCCATTGCACTTCAACGCCTGAAGATGCCGAAAGGCGAAACCCGGATCGTTAGTGACAAAACTTGTATGAATGTACATAATTGGATACATATGATAGATTCCTATTTTTTTTTTAAATAATTAGGTAGATTATGTTTTTTATTATTTGTATTATATTGTTTTTAAAAAAAACAATATTATTTATTAAATAGTAGGTATAAAATCTGTATTCACTTTTAAAGTTGAATACTCTCAATTCGTGATTTTTATACCCTTTTTACGGTTTATTTAAAATAGCTTATAAATGATGCTCATTTATAAGTTTATCTTCATCTAAAATAGGTAAAAGCAAGTATTACATTACTACTTATCTTTCGATAATTACACGCTATAGATTCATAGAAATTGTTGATTGTGGTACGATCGAAATAAAATAAATGTGGTATATTAATGAGTTTTATCTTGGTTTTTAAGCACCTCTATAATTAAAAACGACTAAGAATATTTTAATAAAGGCTATTATACTTCAGTTCAAATTCTCTTTTCATTTCATAACCGTCTAACACTTCAAATTGAATGAAAGAGTAAATTGATGTTGAATAGCGTATAAATAAAATATATATTTTAATACCTATATAAGTGATTCTATTACTCGTGAATAATGAATCAATGGAATAATTTTCGAATTGTTTTATGTGTTGTTTTGTGCCAGTCATGTGTTTATGGTAAGACATTTAATGATTATTATTTTAAATATAATTTAATTTTCCTAAAAATCCAACAGTTTGTTATTATAAAATATACAAATGCTATAGATATATATATTTTTATATCAAAATCTTATACGTACTCAAGTTCTTCAATCGCAAAAAACTGGAGACTAAAATTCCTGAAAAAAAATGTCAAAAAACGTAACTGTGTAATATACACTTATATTTTTTTTATATCAAATTTAATAACTTTTCGATAGGAAGACGTCAGCCACGAATTATTGGTGGAGATATAATCAATATTGAGCAGGCACCGTTTAATGTAAGTAGAATCAAATCATTTTTCTCATCAAGTACTATTGTGAAGTTCAAGGAGATCGTTGTGTCTCATTCACACACGTTAAAAATATTTTTTTTTATTTTTTATTAAATAAAAAGTGAAAGAAATATAAGATATTTAATATTCTGAGAAAATGCAATTGATATCTTTTAAGAATAGAAAACTAATGACGTTGAAAAAAACGTCTATCACGCGAACATGTAAGTTGATACCTTCTCAGTAAAAAACATTAGAATTAATATTATAAAAACAAATTTAATAACGTGTTTTTATACAACGTTTATTAAAAATTGTTTTCAAGATTTATGACACGATGCTTTATTTAAGTATTTTATAATAAAGCAAAGAATTTAATATTGTTTTGATCAATTACGAAAAGATATGATATAATTTAATATTTAATATAGAGGCGTGCTCGGTATTATTAAATTATTCACATTATTTAATAAATGTTACTTAAAATTTTTGTCAAAGACGTATTAGTTATTAACCCATGTATAAATCATTCTTCTGCCTGTCTGACGTGAACATTGAATTTTAATATATTTATCTTGAAACACCCAAGACCAATATGATCAATAACAAGACAACGTAAATTATTAAACAATTAAATTCCTATGTCATGTCTAAAATATTTTGGTTTATTTCTTACTCGACTTACGTGCAATTAATATTATCTTACTTCATTTATTACAGCCACATTGTATTGGATAATTTTCTTTCCATTTGCATTTAACAAAAAAGCTTTTAGATAAAAAAGATATCAAATGTTTTATTTTACTGTAAAAAATATTTTCTCAGAATAACGTTGTTGTTTTATTTGTTATGTTATTATGTAGTTCATTATATGTATTATTTTAAGCTGTCATTAGTTCCCCAGTAAGCTCCCGTCGGATGCGGATTAATATTTGAGGAATGATTCTATTTTTTTAGAAGATAAGCATATTCTGTAAGAAATGTAAGAGATTGAAATAAGTTCACATAAAATATTACGATATGTAAAAAACATAATACAAACTCTGTATTTATATTTTGATGAAATTACTTGGTTTCTATTTGATTAATAATTTAAGTTACTATCTGCTAAAAATTAACGAATTTAGACTCCTTCTCTTGTTCTGTAAGTCGTACCGATTTGTTCTTAAATAATGGCAATTGGTATGCATAACAATGTAGACTTTGTTTAAACTACATACACCAAAATGTAGTATAAATGTCATGAAAAATCAAATACGGTTTATATTTGGTATTTTTCCCTTATGATTACATCAAATTAAAATATTTTTTACTCGGAAGGTCTCTTTAAGTAGTTATTGAAATTTTAGAGCACTTGAAAGACCCGTAAGAATTTCCAAAATATACAACTTCAATACGTCATGTTGATAATGCAATTTGAATATTTTAATGACAACTAGACACGCATTAAAGCTTTTTTAGTTTTTTTCTGAAAAATTGTTTTTTCGGAATCTTATTGTTGTGTCAAAATAAAGATAAAAATTTTCCTAACGTGTACTTCTAATAATAATAAATCTCAGGTGGGACTGCAATACACAAACCGACACATATGTGGAGGAGCCGTTATGAACAAGAGGTGGGTGGTGACAGCAGCCCATTGCTTCGGTAAAACCTTCAACATGACACGAGCTCTGGTGAGGGTTGGGACGGGACTTAGAGGACAGGGAGGAACTGAACATCTGCTAGATAAAATAGTCAAATTTCCTGGCTTTGATTACAATGTCGTTAATAATGACGTGGCTCTTATCAAGGTATAGAAAAAATATCTTTACACATTTTTAAACGATTGCTAGTTTATATTTATGTTTTACAGTTAAAGTATTCACATATTATCCATTTTAGCCCGTTTCAGTAAATACGAGATAACAGATTAACATTTGAAGTAATCAATGCGTATATTGACTACACAGGCGTAGTTAAATTAAATTGTGTTGCCGCTACCCTTTACTGTTGTGCGCGAAGCTTAGCAACGAAGGATGAACAACAGAAAAACAAGAAATTCTAGTAATAAACTCTTATTGAGTTGAGTTCATAATTCATGGCGTATAATCAATCGTATTTCTGATAAATATTTATTTCTTCGATGATATTATTTTATTTTTTGAAATGAAAAATATTATCAACATTCCCGACTTGGTTGATAATAACTGGCTGTGTGATTTTGCATTTACTCTGGAAATTACGACATATTTAAATACTTTCAACTCCGTGTTACAAGTACAAACATATATGCTCGTGGTATTATTCTAAACAGATTTCAATTAACACTCCAAGTTATTTCTTCAACATGCATTGATTAAAATGGACCACTTTCCAGGTATGAAAAATTGTGTTCAATTTTCTTATAGCCGGTGTCCTTCATTGAATGTAACGCAGTGGAACGGCGTTCCGACACCTTTTTTCTCGGCATTTTAATGTTTTTAATCAATATTCGCAAAAAAATATTTTCATTTTGCTTCGAAAAATGTTGAAAGTATTTTTTTTGAACATTATTTCGCAAAAAAAGTTATAACAGCAAAAAATTCTAGCTGGGTATTTTTCGTTAGGGAAAAGTGTAATAAATCTTCAAGAACGAAATGGAAAGGAAATTGCTTAGGTTCTATTCGATATTCTATTCGATGGCGTAGGTGTGATATTTAAATTCTCTACCACTTTTCCAATCCAAAAATTAACGGGGCAAAGCGAGAGTAACTACTAGTCCTGTCTTTATTCTATAAAGCTCTATTTTTCTATTCTTTATATTTTAAAAAGGAAAGTTGACCAACTGATTAACAAATAGTTCTTGTAAAAACATTTTTTCTAAAATTCTTGACGAGAATAGAGTTCCGGCAGCTCTTTTTTTTTAAAAAAAACACTGCTTATATCTAAAATCTGTAAGTTTTAGAACGCTCTTAGTTCGGACATATTCGACCAACTTACTCAATCGTAAACCTCTATAAAAAAATACTTTACGACCAAACATCACCGATAAAAATTCTAAAAACCAAAAGCAGTTGTTAGAATCTAAGCCTCCAAATCAGCACCTGGTTTAAGAAAATGTTTACTGTTTCATTCGTCTCAATAAATTGTTTGTTATTATTTTCCCAATTTGAATTCATCCCAAATTAGAAGTTTACTTGCGGCCTGCCGTTCGTTTATAATTTTTTAATGCGGTCCTTAATCCAAAAGTTTTCTCTTCCCCTGCTCTATATGGTTGAAAATAACTTTTAATTATATTTTTACTAGAAGAGCAACGAGAGTAAATAATATATTTGTTTAAATATTTACACAAACTATTTTAATTTAACGATGTTTCTCGTGTGTTTAGGTAAATCCACCACTGACGTATTCTGCGATGGTGGCACCGATTGGTTTACCTGATCCTTCAATCAAACCGCAAGTCGACGATATGTTGACAGTTTACGGATGGGGTTACACAAAGGTACCAATTTACAGCGTTTATATCAATGTCTATTTCGAGCTTCTAGCGTATAAAGAATATTTATAACGATGCACACAATTTCTACAGCCGCCAGAAAGTAGGGATAATCTTAATGAAACAAAAATATGCTCATTTTTTTCATAAAATACTTTAACTCAAAATAGCAATGTCAATTTTGCAATACTAAAATTGAAGCATGCTTTACTAATTGTCTTTTCTACTGATTAAGTCAATATGTTGAAATATTTAAATGCTTATGGAGATGGTGTTGCTATTTGTCGCCGGATATTGGCAAACTTCGATTCCATTTTTTTACTAAAATAGTCACCATGTGCGAAAGGAAAAAACTTATATTTACTTGGATTATTTCCATCAACCTGATATTATAAAATAATACGTCAGAAGACATTTCTGGGGCTGAGAAGCAGAATGCGGTAAGTCACGAAAGTAAAATGTTAAGGAGAGCAATTTTAAATACTAGCTGTAAGCCCGTTGACCTCAACGGGGGGATTTTTGTTGCATTTTTAAGAAGTCAGAAAATTACAAACCTATTTATTGAATAAGCCAGAAATTCTTAAAATAAAATAAATATATCTCGGGGCATATATCGACAGCATGCCCTGTTGTATTTAAATTGTAAATTATTTAATTTTTGGAATAATGTTGAGTTTGCTAACAATTATTTTTCCTATTAGCAGAAATATACCTCGTAAATTACCTAATTTTTGGAATAATGTTTAAGTTTGCTAACATTTTTTTTCGTAGTGACAGAAATTTCGTAAAATATTAAATCTTTGGAATAATGTTCAAGTTTGCTAACAATCATTTTTCATAGTAGCATAAATCGACCTCGGCGCATATATCGACAGCCCTGCAGTTTTAAATTGTAAATTACTTAATTTTTGAAATAATGTTTAAGTTTGCTAATAATCATTTTTCACATGCAAAATGGTATAAATTAATTGCACATTTTATCAAAACAAAATTATCAATTTTCCATGTTACAATCAAATGCATATTTATCAAATTAATAAGAATAAATTAACTTCACTAATTCGCCAAACGGAGCTTATTTTTAGGAATATATGAGTCTTTAAGGGAACCAAACATAAAAATGGTGAAACTTTTCCATTTGACATTTAAGTGCAATTACGTTTTCAATTTTTTTTTGTGGGAACTGTCATCAACTTTTAATTTTATGTGAAAGTTTTTTCAATAAATAAGCATAAAAAAGTAATACAAAATAACTTAGATTATTCCACGTATTGTGCTACAAACTGTGACACGTGTTTCGCCTATTTCAGAGGCATCCTCAGACAGACTTACTTTCAGTAAGTAAAAGTAAGTCTGTCTGAGGATGCCTCTGAAAAAGGCGAAACATGTGTCACAGTTTGTAGCACAATACGTGGAATAATCTAAGTTATTTTTTATTTTATATTCAAATGAACTTCCACAAAGTTACCGACGAATCCATCGAAAGCATAAACAATGTATTTTAGAGAAAAAATGATTTAAATTATGCAATAAAAAGGGTGGGTTCAGTTTACTTTTTCCCATCATCCTAACTTGGCTCACTTTCCGTATTTTAATCTCGTTGTCCCCAATCTATCAAACTATTTCGCTTACTTTATTTATATTACTATTTGAGCATAAATTTACCTTTTCAAAAGCATAGACTCGTTTACTCGTTATTTAAAACAAAAGATACAAAATTATTAAATTATCGGGATAAATTCTAAATACCCTCTGTTAAAACGTAAAATATTTAATAGCCGTCAGCATACATATGACACACATGGAATATTTGCATTTAACTGTCGAAAATATATTATGTAAAATAAACCACAATCATTATTTGACAGGTGTTCCATTTTTGAATCTTGAATACAAACAATCGAAGTCAGTTTGTGAATCACAAATATCGTTCCATTTTCAAATTTTAATTTATATACACTATTTTTATCGCCTTGATAATTATGACGTTAGCTCAGTTGATAGAGAGCTCGACTGGTAATCCAGAGATCTGAGTTCGATCCACGATCGCGGCGTTTTTTTGTATGAGAAATTTCACTGATTTGATTTGTTTCGTCAAATAATAAACCAGTGTATTGGGAAAATATGTCTTTAGTATGAATAAAAATATTGCGTCAGCGGAGCTTTGAGGAGGGTGGGGGAAGGGGCAGGGGGAGGGGAAATCGCGGACAATCATGCAATCATGCAATCATGCAATCATACGGACATTATCGAGTATTAATATATAGATTTGTGCTGTGCATTCATTTACTAGACATTAATTCATTTTTATATCACGTGAAATTTAAGCCCAACATGCTTCATATGATTTTACTCCATATTTTTGACAAATTTTAGAATCGCAATGCAACAAGTCAATCTACTGCATTCTGCTTCTAAACATATAAGAACTTTGAAAAATAGAGCGTTGTTGAACTTTTTGCATTGTGCAAAATATAGATACTAGTCTCATTATAAAATTTGCACGAAAAAATATTTTTAGAAAAAGTGGACTTGCTGCTTTCTGCTTCTCACCATAGAGTTGTATTTCTTATAATTTATGTTCAAAATACGACTAGCCATTGAATCATGCACAGTAAAAAAATCAGCCTGCTTAGCAACTCTACAGTCCTTACAAATATACTACGTTCCTTTTGAGAGACAGCATATTCATTTATTTATTTTTATCAAATACGACCTTTATTGGTTTTATCTTGGTCACTGAGGTATTATGAAGAGTACTTTGCTGGAAAAAATATTTAAAAAGAAAGTTTTTTATTTTATCACAAAGCCATTCAAATATCTTGTTCATAAATCATTTGAATCTTTATTCCAGAATCAGAATACCCCAGGGATAAGAAAAATCCGCTGTTTGGATAACGCTTGGTTTAAGAATAGGCGCTGTCTAAATATCTCCGATAAGGGCCGGATTATGAGAAGGAATACAAGTCTCGTATAATCAAAAACGATATTTTACTACCAAATGCCGAAATTCTGAAAAGCCGGTTGACCACTTCACCGAATTAAAATACATTTCTATACGTTCTTTTATATTCTAATAGATAAAGAAATATTATTTTTTGTACTTTAAGGAATCAAATTCTTACCGTAATTTCGTAACAATTTTTAGTCTTACGCTTCAACTATCTCATATTTCTTATTTTAAAGTATTTTAGCAAGTATCTTAAATCAAACAGTAAATAAAACATTTTTTTATATTTCTATACATTATATCTCTTTACGTAGAAGCCATTTTTATTATACAATTGTTTCAGTGAATTAGGCGGTAATTTTATGTAAAGCTATTTTTAGAAAATGAAAAAAATTTGATAACTTTGTTTTTCACCACTTCTTAAAGCTAAAAAGCGATGTAAGTTTTTTTTACCAACAAATCAATATCAGCAGCAAATTAATCCAGTAAAGTCCTAAAGATTTTCAATAGAACAGCGGAAAATTTAGTTTGGGTAGGATTAAGAATATATGTAGTTAAGCTAAATTACCTAATCTTATCAGAATTCTCTCGTACATTTTGGGCTTCAAATTGTTTTTTTGTATGCCACTGATGCAAGTAAAATATTTTTAAGCCATTGGCGTGGGCATGGTGATCCTAAGCTTATATTTAACAACCATAACAAAAAAACGGAGAAACTGTTAAATAGTCTAATAACCTAAATGCTTAGAGTACAGTGCAACGCCAGACGATTCAAGTCAATGGAAAAAAAACCGGGATTATACAAATAACACTTAATTTTCGGATTGCAGCATAGGAAACAAGAATGCTTATTTACTTTGGTACAACTTTAGTGTTTACTAAGCTGGCGGTAGATTGGTTCTGTTGGTATTGATTTTTTGTCAATTTCAACGTGATTTATGAATTATGGCGAAATTGTGTTATTATCTGCTATTTTTACCTTCGTCATTTGTATTACGTCGTTACCTACGCCGAGAATCTTTCTTACCACATCCCTAAAAATCTGTCAAGAAATCTTTTACTTCACTGCTATAAAGCTCTTAAGCTTCAAACAAACAATGTATTTTGAAAAGAGCTTATCTATAAATAAAAAAATCTCCTTGGGCAACATAACATATACATCTACGTGTACATTATTGCAGAGTAATATTTTCTCCAAAATTTAAGATGTCACTTGAACATATTATTGTTTTTATTATAAAATAACTATTTTTCAAAATAAATTTATATAACCAAAATTAAATAACAATTGCAAGTATGTAAATAATAAATTTTTATTTTTAAATAAGCTTTATATGCATATTTTGTGACTAAGGTTGAGTATGTACGTGTAATATTGACCAAAATAATTTAATTCCCATTATCAATATTTCTGTCGAGTATGCTAGAATTTTAACTAAATCTATATATTTTCAAATAATGAAAAACTAGAAGATACCAGTTCTTTTAAAATTTCATGTATGTTATACTAGTTTTCACAAGGCCTAGCTCTTATTTTCTTTCCTTGATTTCAATCAATTCAACATTATTTGACAGTATGTACAAAACTTTACTTTATAACATTAACGTTCGGAACGTCAATTCAACGTTAATAAACGCATATGTATCAATGAAAGTTGACAAAGTCAACAAGACAAATATTTAAAGACCAATCAAATAAAACATGGCCGCCGATTCATCTACAACATAAATAATATTTTTCTTAAAACATTTTACAACGCATTTAAAATATGAAAAATATTTATTTATCAACAAAACTAACTTAATTTAGATACTTTATTTCCACATTGTTTTGTGACTAACACTATCAAATAAGACAGCATTGTGTATTGTAATCTTACAATTTTGTTCTTGTAATATTTATAGGAAATAGGTGACCCATCTCACTACTTAAGATATGTGGATCTTCCATTGTTTCCTCATGACGAATGTGCGGAAGTATACGCAAAGACCTTAAGTGTCACCCCGCAGATGCTGTGTGCTGGATATCGAGATGGAGGACGAGATGCGTGCATTGTAAGCTAATTTTTAGTATGAGTTGGAACACCGGTATTACCGACACTTGGATTTTATATTTGGATATTATTATCATATCAGTATTTTATATCAAATTTAATTCAGTATTTCATTGTCTAATCTTTAATACCTAAATAAGTATTGATGACTCAATTACTATTATAAATAATTGACTAAATTTCACGAGATAATTCCTAATAACTCAATTTAATGACTTTCATTCTAAGACCTTGAGGCTATCCCAGACCATTTACAAATTTATGATAAAATTTCTCTTTTATACGTAGGTTCCCTTCAGGTGTACCCACATAACTTAAATTCAGATAAGAAAATTTATGTTTACTGTACCTACGTGATTATTTGTCTACCCCTTTTAGTTGGACTCCGGGGGGCCCTTGGTGTGGAACGGGGTTCTGTACGGACTTGTATCGTGGGGATGGGGCTGTGCACGACCTTTAAGACCCGGAGTCTTCACGGACCTCTCGTCGCAAGCCGTTGAAGATTGGATCATGACGAATATACAAGAGTAGTTTATTAATGTTTTTTTTTTACATTGTATCTTCCTAATAAAATAATTGTATAATTTGTACGAATTCTTATCACATAACATCACCACAAGCAATTCATTACCTTGCAATTTTGAATAGGAGCTTTTATTTTTATGTTTTATTTTAATATAGTACCTACACATAATATATCGATGCAACCTTATCAAATGAAATTGGAGCTAAAATTCATAATAAAAAATAGGTTTTTGAAATAATGCTCACTACTAACTATATATGGCCGCCTGTGTGGTCGAGTGGTCAACATCGTTGGCTACCGCTACGGAGGGCATGGGTTCGAATCCCAGTACGGACAGTTTTATAAATTGATTTTTCAATTGATTTATGAATTTCTGTTCAAAGGCATGGATGTATGTGATATCGTGAATTCCCCCATCCCACTCATCCTATCCTATGAACGGGGCGTATCGAGAGCGATTAGCTAACCACTAGTCCTGTCCTAGCCCTTTCCTTCTATTCCCTACTCTTTTTGGAAAAAAGACAGGTTGAGCAACTGAGTAACAGGCAGTTCTCGTAGAAACATTTCTGTTGAGACAAACTCCATTAGGAGCCCATATGCTCCATATTGGGAGCGGACTTGGTAAAAAAAAACTAACTATATTTTGTCATACCTACATATTATGGTATCCTAACATTTGATTAACATAATGTCTGATCTAAGCAGGTAACTGTATTTAGTGAGAAATTAATCACAAGTCAAAAGAAACTTATCATGTTTCAAACAAAATACTTAAATATACAATCATATCTTCTTTCTGTATCAAGCTCTTCAATTGAATTTTCAAACAGAATGTAACTTATATTTTCCGCCGCGAACCTATAAACGTCTACATTGATCATATTTTTATGACCATTTTATTGAAGTGACAGAAATATTTGTCACTGTCTTACAAAGCAATAATTGATTGAAATTAAAATAATTGAGTGATGAAGTGTAGACAACGGTAAAGTTTCCAACATTTGTCAATATCTAGCATCTATCGGTCAATAAAAACTTGTTGTGTGTAAGCATACTGACTTAAAAAAATGTTTGAACTTAATAACCATCAGTCTCAAATATTTTCAGTAGCTCACAAAGGTATCATAATGCTTACTGACAGTAAAAAACACTTTTGTAGATAGAAATATAATATTATGATTAGTCCTTACTTACGATGAAAAATGTATCTATGGATGGATATTCGCTTGTTTTATCTGCAACATTGTGTTTTCCCATGCCGTTGTCATTACTATGCAGTGCCTTAAAACTCATACAAAGTTCGAGTTTTTGTTAGCTGTGTTTGGGTTTTTAGCCATTAGGGACCTATATATTATTCTTTGTTACCTTTTTCGTAACCCTAAATAAACACCGTGATGTGCGGTTCGAGAGCAGCTGTTGTTAGCACCACATACATGTTTCCTACAAATTCTCAGATTTCAGAGTTTAAGGTAGGTGTATCAATACTGAATCTTCCGCAAAATAAGTTGAATATGTATTATTTATTTATTTTTGAAAATAATTGTTTTTAAGTGGTTATGTGCATCAATTAATTTGAAATATTATTTGGATCAGTGTTTAACTATGATAAAAATCGAGGTTGTAGAATCGTGAAAAAACAGGAACTCCGATTTCGATATTTATAGTACAGAAGGAGTGTTAACCAAGAGAGAAAAGTGATTTTAAACAAATATTTGTATCACTTATAAGACAAAATAATAAACTACTACAACTAAAAATTAACAAAATTTTGATACAAAAATCTTACTTAAACATTATAATTCAATGTCATTTAAATAAGCCGTATCTATATTAATCTTTGCTGAAATATTATTATAGAATGTAGTAAGACATTTAAAATTTTGTCTGCAGTATAGTAAATATTTAATTTAATACATTTTCTTTGAAATCTGATATAGTTTCAAAAATTGAACATTTTATTTTAGTTAAGATGAACTACTTAAAAATATATATTCTAAAGTTAAAAATTGGACAGGAATGACAGCAAAACGATCAAAAATTTGAGGTTATTTGAAATGTCAAAAAACATTAAAACTCAACAACTGCGTGATTGCACGCACACTGTCAACACTATAATGCACCCGTCATTGTTTTTTTAAGTTTCTGATCAATTTTATTTAACTATATACGTCTGTGTACACATACTTATTTAAATGTTTATTTTTTCTCTCGTGTATACACTAACTAGCTAACATGAATAATATGATAGAATAAAATTGTAATACACACACAAATTAGGTCACTGTGAAGCTACTAGTGCTTTATTTACCCAAAAAAAAATAGTTTGTTCAATAATGTTATAAGCTTTACTGACAATCAAAACTTACGCCAAAAATATTATTTGGCAAAATAATATGTTTCTCATATAAAAGTGAATCTTCAGTAATCTTTAGCAAAAAAAGATTGTATTTAATTACAAAAAGTCATTGTTGAGAAATTTTTGCGATAAAATAACATAATGTGGTATATTTTAACATAAAATATTTTTAATGGGCGCTTGTACAAGATCATTTAGCTTTGATTTATTCAGCGGTCTTTTGTGCAAGAAAATCCAGAATTTTCTCTTTTAATAATTCAACAGAATGACTTAATAATTTATTCGTGAAAACAATAAATGGATTCTTTCGCGGGGAGTAATATTAAGACCGAGGGCTAAGGCTTAATTAGTATTCAGGTCTTTTGTGAAGTAAAAGAGAAGACGACGTGGTTTCGCTGAGTTTTCCGGCCCATCTCCGCAGATTATACCGTGGGGAGTGTTTTTACCTATTTTTGAGAAAAAATTTACACCGAGTAAGATGGGAACTAATGAGAATAGGGTGATGAAGAAATTGTATCAAATGTGTAAGACGATGTAAGTGTCCTATTACGAAAAAAATAAAATTCCAAATGACAATGTATTTCAGTTGTTTTTTGTTACCATGTCCGCTTCCAGTATTAAACATTCAGTGGGTCTACTTATGTGGTTCCGACGGATTCAGCAAAAGTAAAAAACTGCGTAAGTCTGAGAAAACGTAATTTTTGATAACTCTTAGTTAATGTGGCAATTTAATTCACAGTTTCACATCATGGTATATAACATCATGTTAAAGTAGGTAAAAAATAAGTTTGTATAGATATAGTATAACCGCTATATGTCCGGGTCCTATGGAGCAACGGTTAGCAGTGTTGGCATCCGTGTCGAATCTCACGGGCTCACAGCATTTTTTTCGATCAATTTATTGATTTCTGTTCGAAAGCATGGGCGTTTGTGATGTCTAAAAAAATACCCCCCACAGCCTCTTGATCCATCAATAACTGGATGTAGCGAGAGCTATTGGTTTATCACTTGTCCTGTCTTAATCTTATCTTTCTATCCCTAATACTCTCTTTGAAAAAGAGAGGTTGAGCGACTGACTAACAAACAGCTCTCGTTGAAAAACTTCTGATAAGATAACTCCATTTCGTAGTCATATACAACGTTCCTTCTAAGCTGCGCGCGTGTACGGTCGCGCAGCAGTTTGAAAGCCCCCTCGCATTCATCCGTGTTGGCGCGCACTCAAAGACACTCAGCTAATATTTGATTGGCTCTCGCAGCCTTTCAAATTTCCGCGCAGTTAACTTTTTAACTTAGAGGAAACATTGGTCATATGCTCCACACTGAGAGCGGACGTAGTTAGTACATATTTATAAGTACTATAAGTTTATTTTAGTCAGATAATTATTATTGTTGACATTAAATTGTCAAATATAGCGGGTGATATTTAGTATCAAAAAAAATAACCCAGAATTCGACATTATCATTACTCAACCGTAAAATTTTTTATGCAAAATAATAACTACTTTGACATGCTTTGAATGAAATTATATATATTTAAACATTTAATCCAGTTAACCTTGAAACTAACAGTAAGTTTTACTTTTGCATTTTCGAAGTATAAAGAAAAAATCTATCCAAAGCTTGATGGTCATTGAGTCTAAATATTTAAACTTTCTCACTGTTCAAACGAATGCACAATTTTTTCATTAGTTGTTTGAGTCATTTATTTAAATTTATCAAAAGTTTGAGTAACAATAAAAAAAACTGCTGGTCAACCAACGATAAAAAATGAGATGATTTTTTCTCGGCGGCCATTTTGTAAAAAAAAGTTTCAACATCACTTTTTAGCGTACTTAAAATATCGACCCAAATACTCACATTGGATTGAAAAGCATATAAGAAACCACGAAAGCATTAAGCAAATTATAAAAACTCCATTGGGAAATCATCAATCTTTTGGCACATAGTCAAACATCAAAATGAAAACTCAACAAAATTCAACTTCGTTCTTTACTTTCGCTTTTATGCGCCATATCGAAAGTATGCGAATACAGATATATGTATGTATATGGAAAAGATGAATATATATTATTACTCGCCTTGAATTTTTGCCGCAGGAATAAAAAATAATACATATTCACCGGTACATGATCCACGTGCCGAACAACTCATATTAATTTTACCTCTTAAAGTTCACTTAAGAGCTCGCAATATTTTACTTTTATATTTGAGAAAAAATATTCGATATGTGTATCCATATAATGGGTTTTCAATAATATTTGTAAACTAAAAGCAATGGTTACCGAAAAACTATTGGAGTTCTTACCTTTCCTTAAGACTCTTTGTGAAATCATCAATATTTACCTACGATTTTACATCAAAGCTATTTTACATAATGCCACTTATTCAACGTTTGCATTCCGCCGGTACTGCTTTAAGGTTGCGAATCATGGCACCTGACGAAGACTCAGAAAAACCGTATACTGAGCTTCAAGAACAGATGCTTGCGTCGGATAGTGGGGGTGAGGTGGCTTGATTATGTGAGGAATACACAGATAAAGAAGCGTACAAGACAGCGTCACGTCACGTCAGTGGTTATGGAGAGACGTTGGAACTGGCTGGGTCACGTGCTGCGGATGCCTCCGGAAAGCCTCAATCCTGCCTGCCTCTTCTTTTGACCGGTGGGATTCCGGCGTCCCGGACGTCCGTCGGGTACTATCCATAGGATGTACTCGGCGGAACTGAGGGATGCTGGCATGTCATGGGAGAAAGCAAAACAATTGACGGGAGACGGGGAAACATGGAGGTGCCGCCTCGCGGTCATATGCTTCACATAGGTAGCGAACATGGCCAAAGAAGAAGATAAAAGAAGAATTTTACTTAAATAATACATGACCGTCTGATACCGTTATTTTGCAATACATAATTATTTTTCTAAGCAATACGTAATGGTCCTCACATTTTATTCGTTCATTCGAGTCTTATTTTGATGTGACGGAACAATATTAATCGTGCTTCGATTCGTGATTCGTATATAGTCCTTGCCTCACTTTTCGTTGTATTAAAGTGGATAAACAAATAATTCGTGACAATTTTTTACAGAGTCAAATTAGTGATTCAAATTCTCTACACATATAATATTAAGTCAATTGACTAACACCCTACAATCTGTAAGAAGGAAAATAAATCTGAAGATATCCAAGATAGATCGATAAAAATGGGAAAAAACCAATGGTTTGAAAAATTGTTTTTCGAAAAACATATTTACTTATTCGTTTCAAATAAAGAGTAGATAGTTAGAAAATTTCGATTATATGCTTTTGTGAGTTCTACAAATCACTTTATCTATCAAACATATTTCGTATTGAATCTATACATTATCAACAATAGCGAATATTTATTTTATTCTACATTTCAGTATTTATTTAATTCCACAAAGGCATTGCCAAAACTGCAGGATCTATTTTTTTTTAAGCTATGTTTGTCTTCTGAATCGAACGAAAAGTTTTTATTTACATTTCACCAATAAAATTGATAAACCTAAAACAAATAAAATAAATCAATAAACGTACTACTTTTTTATCTGGCTAAAATGCTATTTTACGAAGCTGTATTTTCTGTTTACTGTTTTCCAACCTTATTTTTTTTAATACTGTTGATGTTTTAATTTGAAAGGTTCAAATAAACGGAAGGCTGTGGGAAATGAAAGGTGCTTTAGGAAGCAGACCGGCTCGTTTTCACATAAGTATCACTCAAAATCTGACCTTTACTTTTATAAAAATACAAACGGTGGATCGGTTTCAAAAAGTAACTATCATATTTCAAAAGTCATAACAATTCTGTTAATATCGTTTTCGCGACATCAAATACATTATTACGTCGTTATAAACCGTGTTCTTTAAATAATTCGATGATACATTTCCATGCTATTATTGTACATTTTATCTTTCTGTAATGAATTTCAAATATAGCAGCATACATATCGGATCTAAATATTTCATTACAGAATTTTAAGTAAAAGTAAAAATTAAAATTTATGCAAATAAGAATTAAGCAAAAATAATCTATTTGTATTTTCTAACATATTTAGATTATATTTTTTTTTATTCTGTAATCTAAGAAATTGATATATTTGAACATATGTAATTTTATTACTTGAATAGGCTGAGTGGAAACATTTAAAACAATCTATATTTAATATACGTTTTAAATTTTAAGCTTATCATATTAACAATTGTGAAAAGCCAAACAATTTATCTGCATTTTTTTTACTTAAATAATTGATATTTGCTACTAAAATTAAAATACTCTTTTCTATAAGACATCTGGGAAAAAACATTAAGATTGGCATATTCTTGGTAAAACGATTTATTATATTATTGATTGCTTCACTCTTGCATTTTCAATAAAAATCTAGCATTCGAAATCAACTTAAATTGATGTATATTCGGCTATAAAGAATTAATATCGATTGTAAGAACCCTACTAGTTTGATACGCAACAAATGTGAATGAGATTCACCGACGACGTGAACAAATTGAGTCTCTTTCTCCCCTTCGTTCCCGGCTTGAGTTATTCCACATCTGAGGGCTTAACGCAATCGAGGCTTGGGTTCTTTAAAAAGGAAAAATCCCTGAATTTAAAAGGAGCGACATACGGTAGTCAACCGATGATCCTGTCCAGGTACACCCACTTCACTGTACTTAAGCTTTTCCTTGGCAGTTACCATACCAACCAACCCAATGAATCTGAGTAGAAATAGATTTGGAAAATGTTCTTGCGACCCACTTTAAACTAGTTTTTATCTACGCGCTATATTACTTGATAAATGGTTATATATATTTTCTGTCTATCTGTAAATTTGTATCATCAATCTTTTTTATTTTAATCTTGTTAAATATCTATTGAAACACAATTCTCATTATGGTAGTTTATCTCTTAGTGTAAAATTTTAAGCCATCAGAACATTTACCTTAAACAAGACAGCAGTAGAAAACATTAAAAAAAAAAACTATATAAACTGTTATTTTTTATTGTATTCTGTGTTAGTATTGATAATTAATTGTATGTAAATGCTAACACCACCATTACAACTCAAGTTAGAAACAAAGATACGCTCAAAAATATTAATTTTTATTTATAATAAAATTTCGTATGAAATAAATATTTCAGAGTTATAAAAAAGTCTTTATGATTATGCAATATCCAAAAAAAAGTTGAGTTGAAAACCTAAATAATCAATTTTACAAATTTTAAATGGCGTTGATTTTTACAATATAAAACAATATTAGGTTTTATAAAAATAACCATCACTTTCAATGTGTGATTTAGCGCGATTCTTTATGGAAAGGTATTATATTAAAAATAGCATATTTTTTTAATAATTGCACATTATTTATTTATAGATGAAGACCGGTTTCGTTAATCGTAGATGGCCTAAATTGATACTGCTCGCGATCGACGAAAATGGTCGTTACTAATTCCACCGACAAATTTAACTAAAATAATTATTTTTTCTCAAATAATAATCGAACGAAAATATATTAAGATATACATCATATTGTTATACGTATTATTTATACTAAGAGTATTTTTGATTCGATTTTCTCTGTTAATAATATTATTGTAAACGACAGAACATAAATAATATCAAGTTTAGTTTATTTCCTTTCATTAACTTTTACAATATTAATACCGTATCGATTTACCAACAGTCATTTGTAATTGACCAGTTTTATTTGAAGATAAAAATGTTATTTACTCTGATAATAAATGTTGATTGTAAAATAAATTTTCATAATAAAGTTTCTTTGATGTATAATAAACTTAAACAGTTTTATTTGAAAAAATTGTATGTTTCTCCCATTTTGATAACGTTATGAATTTTAATTGTATAATTTAATTATGTTGTTAAGCTATTTAAATGGCAAAGTTTCATGAGCTTTAAGTTTTTAAAATTAAAACTTTTACCAGATACCTTCCAGCTAAAAACATGTTTACATCGAAATTATTTCAACATCTTATGTTTTAAAACTTTGATTTCAATACTTTCAAAACTACCTTAATTATTACCTGTTTCTGGCGTATAATTAAACTAATTAGAGTACACGGTATAACTTCAGTAAAATACAAAGTATTAAAGTTGTATTTGTTTTTTTTTTTGTTAAAATATCTTCATCGTCTGTCTACATTAAGTATCTTACTTTCGTTATTATTACAATTTGCGTCACATTCTAAAACTGAGAAAAATATTATATTTAAGGTATTCGTTTTTATTCTTTTTTATTTTCGATATTAAGTTACTACTTACTTGTAGTTATTCTATTCTTTCATAAATAATCAAATATTTTCCGAGACTTTTACTTTTGAATCAAACTTCAAATCATTTATATATGTTTGAGGTTTTTTAACAATCTACATTTGTCTACTCGATAAACGTAACTTGTATTGAAGACTTACATATTCGCATTTGTTTTTGATTTGCGATAATGAGTTTTAACATTCTTTACAAAATTCCTCTGTGGTATATTGTAAAAAAAAATGATCGGCCGTAGACAAAGTATACATACAAACAAGCAAGGAGAACTGTATCCAGTGTGAACCAATTGTCAAAAACAGAACAAACCCGTGCTGACAAAGACTACGATAGTTGGACTGTGTCACAAAAACATTAACAATTGAGAATCTTCGACCAGTGAAATCTCACAAGGAAAAAGAAACATTTCAATAACGTATTAATGACGTCACCCGAATAACGGCTGTACAGAAAATTTTAGTTATTATTAAGAGCAGTGAAAAGCCTTGTGTTCTGTTCAGTGTTGTTCTACCATATTCATTCATAAAATAAACATTTTAACATTGAATTTCGGGCTTCTGACTACGCAAAAGTATGTATAAATAGGCGTACAGTTATGTTGCATACTCAATTCAATACAGCCAAAAATGTTCCGTACAGCATTGATCAAGTAATGACTTTCATAATTATAAAATCTTCAACAAAGGTTGAACTTGTAAAAAACACTTCTAATATGCTGTTGCTAGGGCATCCAATCCCGGGATCCCGTTCAATTTTCTGATCCCGAATTCCCGGGATTGACATGGTTGCGATCCCGGGATTTCGGGATTGAGAAATTTTGAGTAAATCTCGAAAAGTGAGATGAAATTGGCAAATTGTCGATTCTAATTTCCCCGGTGAGCTAAAAAAAAAAAAAACGAGCTTTCGTGAGAATTCTGGGGAAAAGTATACCAAATCGGAGATTTCAAATTCCTCGGTAAATTTATCTCAATCCCGGGATTGGAAAAAGGCTCCGGGATTGGATACTCTAGCTGTTGCCCCTTAAAGAACCAAGTGAAAAAACATGTTTTAACACTTACCGCCCTTTGATGGACGGTAAAAACCCAGGACGTACATATTTAAAAAACAGCAACATATCAGAATAATGGTTTAGCACAATAAGGGAAGTGTCAAGGAGATGAAAAATAGAAGACTAGGGCTAGGACATGACTAGTAGTTAACTCTCGTTATGCCCCTTTACTTTGGGATTGGAAGGTTGAGAGAAATTTTCTAGACTTGACAAAAATTCATGCCTCAGAACAGTAATCGATAAATTGATTGAAAAACTGCTGTACATACAAAAACTTGAACCAGTGAGATCCATCGCGGAAGCCAACGACATTGACTGACACCCCACGGGCCCAACGCAATATAAATGTACTATATTTAATACTCACTCAAACTGAAAATTTACGTCGCAAAAAGCAATTAACATTTTTTTCATGAAATTGTACAATACACCTTTTGGATTAAATACAAAGATCTTACGGAAATTCTCTGACCTTTTCTTGATAAGGCACTTTCTAATTATTCTCATTCTTCTCAGATATTAAAATTAAAGATTTTTTCGCCGCCACCAGAAGTTTTATGTTCATTTTATGTACTCAGAAACTTTTAATTTTCTTGCCATTTCTAAAATCTTTCTTTTGTTGTTACATCACAATAAAAAAAAAATATTCGCAGAAAATACGTGATACAAAACATTTTAATAATGCTAAAAATGCAACATTAGTAAAGATTTTAAGCAGATCGACTGTGGAAAGGAAAAAGGACGTAACACACAGATAAAAAAAATACAAGAGGCTCAAAAAAAAAGTTTTTTGATGATTTTGGGGCAAATGCAAATTATAACATAAATACATACTTAAAGTGCACAAAAACTTCATTTTCTTCTGATAATTTTTTTAATGGAAATCTTTTTTAAGTCGTTTTTCCTGGTTGCAATTTTTACAGACCTTTCTTTTTTTACACTTAAAAGCTAAATTAGATACTTGTTTTCCATTTGCAGCTTTGATACTTTTGATAGAATGTATATAAAATTTTGGGTTATGTCCTTTTTTCTTTCCACAGTTAATATTTAATTAATAAAAAAAATGTATGAAATTTTAATTTTTCACACTACCTTCACTTTTCACAATATTAAATATTATAAATGTATACTTATTGTATAATCCAATGACAAAATGGTTATGAATTTCAATTCAATATAAAAAAAAATGTACATGCGACAGGGTTAATTCATTTGAATATTTAAATTCAATATGTTTTTTCGTACAGTTTCGTCTCATAGCATTGTGTCCGGTCACTATTAATTAAAATAAAAAACCTACATAGAATGTTGAATGCAAATTCGGAGCACATTTTTGAACATACACCGAAAATCAATACTGCTTTATATACAAACCTACGTTCGCAAAATGAATGGATATAAAAGCGTATTTATAAATGAATTTTTATTTATTTCGTATAGCTTCACGTCAAGATAATATTGTTTTTCAGTCCTCATAACTATGGAGTTATAGTTGTGACGAAAGCGTAAATAATTATAAAACTAAAATCCAGCTCTATTTTGATTGTTAGTATTTAACATTACATATTAGAAAATGTTTCCGATGATCGAAACGGGTTTTAATGATTTGATGGAATTTTTAAAAATTAAATTTAAAAAAGTGTTTTAATTTTATAGATATATTAATGATTTTCCACCATTAATTGACAGTTATCAATCAAAGTGAAAATAATTCTTATTTAAATTTAATTTTCCATTAAGCACCTTCAGTCGAAATTCTAAATTATATTAAATTAAAGTGAAGTTGAAAATATTCTGTAATAAATTATTCCTGATTAATTTTAAAGGCTTGGAATTTCACTCCGTGATAATAAAAAAAAAACGTAAATAAAAAGTAATCAAATGCAGTGATACGTAATAAATGAAATATAAAATACGTGAGCGAAATATTTGTAGTCTTCAAGAAAGGGTGGCTTTTAACACATACACGTCTACAAATAACGCGGAAAAATTCATTAAATGCATTCCTTCACTAACCTATATGTATTATATTGTTAAATAGCTTGTATTGTACGCTTTACTAGTGTTAGAATATGGTGGTTGAAAGAAGTATTAGTATATTCTCACAAGCGTGACTCAAATTGTGGTGACAATCCATAAACAGTAATTATTTTATAAAAAATATATATTTTATAGTATTAAACAGTCTCAAGATCAACAAATTATATCAAGACTTAACGCTACTTAAACAACAAAAGGGATACAATTTGAATATGCATTTTTTTAAAAATATATATTTTTTAAATATAACCGCTTCCAAATAAAGGTGAGGTTTTTAATGAGAATTGGGATATCGCCATGTGTAAAAGAACTTCTTCGTTAACTATACTTACATATCGACTGTGGAAAAAGAAAAAGGACGTAACCCACAGTTTTTTCAAAACAGCTTTTTTCGATAATCAAAATGTATCAAACTTGATACACGTTCTATCAAAAGTATGTAAGCTGCAAATGCCGAATTTGTATCTAAATTAAGCTTTTAATTTTGAAAAAAGATGAGCTTGTGAAAATTTAGATCAAGAATAGAGACAGAAAAGAAGGTGTTTCCTAGACAATTTCTTTAATTAATATTAAATTACGTCAATTTAATACCAGTTTTGAAGTCTCCGTGCACTTAAATTTTGTGGATATTTCATAATATACATATGGACCAAAATCATCAAAACACGTTTTTTGTGCCTTCTGTAAAATTTTCTATGTGTGTGTGTTACGTTCTTTTTCCTTTCCACAGTCGATATATAAAGATTGTCTCTAACTAAATTAACATTTTGGCCCATTAGAGGTGATGTGAGCCATGTCGTATTTTAGAAAAAAAATAAGAAAGATGCGTTTTAATATTTTACATGCCGTCTTAAAGTATCGTAAAAGTGAAGTAACCTCAGTTAATTAACACATTGCAATAGTGTTATCTCCGTAAAATAGAAATAGGCAATCCACCAAAACACCAAGTAAAGACGTAATTTTACTTAAAGGTTCAAGAAAAAGTTTTACAGTTTTATTATCTCACTTCACCTCTCGAGGGCTCCTATATCATGATTGTCTCTAACGAATCAAACGTTTTAAAGTTTATTTTGTTCATTCAGTCTATTTGTATGCTTATGAAAAAAGTTTTCTCCACCAAAATTTAATACGAAATACCAATGATGATTTATTCATTCAGTATTGGAATTCTAATTAGCTGTTAGTAATATTTTAAGACATTCATATATATTATATATTTGTAATACTGATATTAGTCTTTGCTTGAATGTATTTACTCTCCAACTCGAAGGGTTAACCACGAAACCAAGGTGGAAAAGAGCTACCAATGATATTATATTGATAACTGTTTAATACATTTTTATATCTATTTTTTAACAAGTAATTATTGCAAGCATCTGCTGTTAATTCTTTACATTTACTCTGCAATATTGACTAAACGGAAAAAGCTCCGCTAAGCTTTGAAAATTTAGTTAAACAAAAAAGAACAATAACGTTAATCTTAAATTTAAAGTTTGAGAACTTGCACATTTGTTTATTTTGTATTTTTGTAGTGTCTTTCTTTTCTTCAAATAAAATTCTCTTAAATAAAATATTCAATGGATTGACAATAAGCGTTATTTAAAATTTAGTTTTAAAAATACGTATTATATAACATATAAAATTGGTTATGAATATGCATACTTCTCAAAAATACATAAATCACTAATTTTGGTTTTCATTATTACGTTTAACATCACGAAATGTTATAATAAATCTATTAAAATATTCATCATTTGATTTCTTGCCTGTCTAATAATTTATTGAAAATTTAATGTTACAGCCGTTGATAATAAATTTGTAAATTAATAAAGTTACATGGCTTTGGGTTTCGACTTGTAATAATATTAAAATAAAATCATCGAAATTTCCTTACCCTTGGCAGCAGACGCTACTGACGGGTAGTTCATATAAAATTCCAATTTCGCAACGGAACACGTCTCCAGGGCATACTTCGAGCGAAGTTTTCAGACGAAAAACTTTCTCCTCAGTACCATTTTTCCATTCATGTGTATTATCATATTTTCAAAAATGATGCCTTATTTCTGAATAATCTTCATTAAGCTCCCAACAATAAAGCATTTCCCTATTTGAAAGGCGTAAGTATTGAAAATGTCATTTTATTTCGTCGCGTAATCCGTTATCACATTTCAACTCACGTTTCCGTGTACACGACAGTCCAAAATTATTATAGCTTAAATAAATAATCTAACAGGAACGTCTCATGAAGTAACTGAAAAATCTAGATATCAAATTCAACAAGAATTTCGTGAACTCGGTGTCTTTATTATTATGTCAGGATTTTTGCAGATTTCTTGTTGTACTTTATTATATATTAATACAACAAAAAGCATATTTAATTAAGTATATTATGCCTATCTTGTTCACACTTTGATCTGTTTTTTTTTAATTAATATGTGCCACAGTTCTGTAAAACGACACGACAAAGTGAAAAAAAGCTATATGTTACTAATACATACATTTTTTTGGATAAAATTTCTTTTTTTACTTGTTACGATCTCTTCTATCATTGACATATTTTTGTATTCACGCATGTTCTTATTTTCAACGCGGAACGCATTTATTAATTATTGCAATACCAAGCGTAAATAAAAAGTTAATTTTTTATTTTTACAGTAATATGGTTTTTGTCTCTCCTGTCAAATTTACTTTAATTCAAGATAAGCTTTCGTGCAATATTAGCGAAAATATCGTTCATATTTAAATAAATGTGTTTAAAAAACAATACCATTTCTTCTTTTCTTATAAATAACATGTTTATCTATCTTAACTTTTCAGTGACGATTGACAGTTGACAATTTGAATTAATCTATTATATTATATATTAAATAAACATCTACATTTTAAATGCATGTAGCTAGATCCTTTTCGATGAAATACTGTTAAACCATATTTATGTACAATCAACTTATTTTTAGAATCAAATATGTATGCCGTTATTTTTTTTTTACCGACTACAGTAAGTAAATAATAATTCGTTCAGCTAACATTGAAATACATATATATCAATCGTTACTAGATATAAATGCTTTTCATTAGAATTCGTACATATGTATATAGCACGTTCTCAATAATCCCTTAGAATTCAAAGTTAAATCGTATAATTCATCCCTAATGCTTATATTTCAGACATTCAGCTGGATATGAGAACGCAATGATCCGAGCCTCGATATATCCAGCAAAAGAAAAATATTTACTTACCTATGTAAGTAATCTAGTGATGATATCCGAGAAATGTCTAATATTGACATGTTTAAATGGAGATGATTTGAATGTCGGATCGGATAGCATATATGTCAGAGGAATGAAAAAGGAATGCCGTTATCGAGGAATGGACTTATAGCTTTATTAATTAAGTACAGTGCCGGTTTTTTGTTAAAGATTTTTTTTTAATCTATGTTCTTTTCCAATGTGAAGCTTGTCTTCCTAATGAATGTTTCGCAACAAAGTTTTTTAAGATAACTTCTTGTAACTTACTCACTAAGCCTTTTCTTCTTTCTATCGAAGATAATAATTATCAAAAGATAAGAGCTAAGACAAGACAAGTGGCCAGTAGCGGCCTGTCAATGTGGCATTTGATCAGTGCACGCCTTGTATGTGCAGAGGCGGTTATATTTTATGAAATAATATTCAAAAATAATATTTATACCATACCTTCATTTTAAATTCAATAAAATAAAATATTGAAATAACGTGTCGTCACTACAAGTGGCTAACTCTTCTTTCTCGTTTTGCTCCGTTTTAGGATTGGAAGGTTGGGAGGAACATTTAGATACCTGGTATTGTTTTGTATTATGACATCAATTTATGAATGTTACGGTACCCAGCACATCACATTCAAAAGAGACAAACACCCAATGGGTTTCAAGAAAGATTTCAAATGTTTTCAAAGTAAAACAAAAAGAATTGCAAATATTGATTTGAAACAAATTTAAAACATTAAAAATACAAAAAAAAAAAGGGTGCTGGAACACCGTTCCACCGCGTTACATAGTAAAAAAGAGCTCTGATTATGTACATTGTATAATATTCACCTACTATATAGTTTAAAATTTAATTTATTTGTTAATGTATTTGACGAATATTCAAACCTTATATAATAACATAGATATATGAATTTCATCAAGTATGTTCATTACTTATTTTTTTCATTTTCTGTGGAGACGTATTACATTTTTTTTTTTTTGGATATCAAATTTATGGAGCTTCAAATACCAGGACGCGCCAAGGTTCTCACAGTCTCCTTCATCGATAAAGATTTTGCAAAATTGTAAATTGCATCCCCTTACCGTCGTTTGCAGACGGAAGGGCGCGATCAGTACAGAAATAAGAAGTTCACGGGAACTCCATATGCATTATTTTGCGTCCGTACATGTACACACACATGCGCATACATACATACACACATACAGTACAAAAAAAAATTTTAAAACAAAGAGAGTCATTTTCGTGATGCTAAGTTCGTTCTAAAATTGATAATTTTAGACGACATAATATCTATGGAGGGTCGTCGAGCAGAACTGCTCTGGGTCTAAAACGATTCTCAGGCAGTGTCTCGTCATAGTTGTGGAGATTAGAGATCGTTGGGTTAAAATGTTTTTCTACCTCGCTATGAAACTTTTGAGATATTTCTCGAACGAACTCGCGGATGGTAGGTTACGCTCGTACTACGGGGCGTTACATATCTGTCTCAGTGATTTATTTTGAACAATCTGGAGAGTCTTCATATGTTTGCGGTGAGCATACGTCCATATTGGAGCAGCGTACACCATGGTTGGTCGAGTAATTGCTGTGTAGAGGAGCAGCTTGCTTTTGAGAGTAAGTTTGCTCCTCGCGTTAAGCATAAAATACAACCTTGCCTTTGTAGCATTAGCTAAAATTACATTTTTAACACTAGTTGCAAGCTCACCTCTTGGGTGACTGTTATGGTGTTTAAATAAACAAATAGATTACATCAAGATGTAATTAAAATTTACATATTTATTATTCAAACAGTGTATTTATATATTGGAAACAGCTAAGACAGCCTGTACATTATTATCAATTAAGCGCTGACATATATAATTCGTATTATTTTACTTTACATGCCTTATTGTCTGAGCGCAATAATTCTGTGGCACATTCCATAAATTTAATTATTAATACTTGAGTATCAGGAATTTTCAGGCATGGTGTAATGACGTTACTTGTCTGTTTATATTAATGAATTGATCAAGTTCTATATTTAAAAAATAAATGTAAAAAAACAAAAGATTTATTATATAGTATTTTTACATTAACTAGTGATTTTATATGACACAATCAGCATGTTTTATTGAGTAGAAATTTTAAAACAACGATTAGATATTTTTGATTACTTAATTCTTTCGTATATATTGAAACAACCGCTGTTCAATTGAATATTTAAATCCAAATAATAACAATATCCGGCACGGCTGCCATAATATGAATATTCAAGTATTTTTTTAACATAAAGAGAATTTAGGAAAAAGTCAATTCCGGTGACGTAACAAATAGTTTTAAATAAAAAAAAAACTTTTTTTTTCTGTGATATTAATCCATTGAAAACATTTTAATTTTTTATTAAGAATAAAAAATCGCCTGCCGCCTGTGTGGTCGAGTGGTCAACATCGTTGGCTACCGCTACGGAGGGCACGGGTTCGAATCCCGGTACGGGCAGTTTTGTAAATTGATTTTTCAATCGATTTATGAATTTCTGTTCAAAGGCATGGATGTATGTGATGTCTTGAATTCCCCCCTCCCACCCATCCTATCCTATGAACGGGGCGTATGGAGAGCGATTAGCTAACCACTAGTCCTGTCCTTGCCCTTTCCTTCTATTCCTACTCTCTTTGGAAAAAGAGAGGTTGAGCAACTGAGTAACAAGCAGTTCTCGTAGAAACATTTCTGTTGAGATAAACTCCATTAGGAGTCCATATGCTCCATACTGGGAGCGGACATGGTAAAAAAAAATCCTAGAAATTACATAAATCAGAAAGACTTTTTAAAAAAATAAGCTCACCATTATAAAAAAATCTTCGCGTTATATATTTAAAAAAATATAACAATAAATGGCAAGCTATTTTTGTATTTTCTCATTAAAATTGGGTTACTTCTTATTTTTTTATTTATTTTTGGTTTTATAATATAAAATAATCGCTGTTGTAGTTTGAGCTACAAGCCGAGTTATAAATTTAAAAGAAAAATGAATTTTACAAAAATATAATATATGGTTAAAGCATGTTCTATTAGACAATTGCGACATCAATATTGAATTTATTTGAGGTTAAAAAAATAATGATAGTTTGACGTTGATGTTAAATTCTATTTGTTACTCTAAATGGTAATTTAGTACATTGTTCCCATTGTCAGCTAAGTCGCCCAGTTAATCGGATAATTTTACTCTCGCAACTATAATTTTTATTGTTAACGAAGGAGGATGTAACGTTATACAGTAGTGCGTTAATAGATATTTTAGTATAAATTTACCATTATCATAAAACTAATAACAATAACGTCGGAAACGTATTGTTTAACATTATACTACACTTTCTAAAGAGGCCACCGTTACCAAGCTAGATGAAAACTTTTTTTTCTTAAATTAAAAGTCTTAACGAGTTTTATCAGTTTTCTCGACGATATTATTTTATCCTGACTTTTAATGAAAGAGATCCTTCCAATTTATTGCGCAAGTTCATAGACCGATTTATCTTTTACCTACTTAAAGTATCAAAACTTTCACTTAACACGGATTGTATACATAATCTTGACTAATGACACCTATTTTGTTTAAGAGTATTCCATAAACTAGCAACATTATGTCGTTAATCTTAACAACTTTGACAGAAGAATGACTTTGTTTTGTATTTTAAATTGTTATGTTAATACAGAAAATTAATACAATTAATTCACGTCAATGTTTATATAGTATAATTTATCAGACAGAATTCGTTTGTAAACATGAGTTGAAAATATAAGTTTTTAGATTTAATAAAATTAATATGTATTATACATATTCTAAAAAAATTACTTAAAGAAGGAGTCGGTTTTGTTTAGTATTTTCAACATTTCTGACAGAAAAGTTAACAGTAGATTTATTTAACGAAAAGCGTGACCATACAAGACGGCCCTAAGCCTAAGCTTTGTTTCTTTGAAATCGAATTTGAAAAATTCGATGTTTTAACGTCATGTTTAAACTTTCCTTTACAGGAAAGTGAAAGATAATTCTACGAATTTTATGCCAGCATTTATTTTTTTTGTGTCCTTCGTTAGGTTAAATTAAAATTATATATAATCCTCTTTTTTATATTAAATTTACAACATCTACCAAAGGCTAATCTGCCAAAATTTAATTACAAATATTTTCGTACAAATTCTTCCCGGAATGCTGAAATAAAATCTGAATTTGAATCAAAGACGTGTTTGGCTTTTGGCTAATCTAATTGAAAATTTTATAATGTATAAATAGAGATTACGAATGTATTTACAAATTCATGACTTCTCCTTCAATTTACGATAATCCCAGAGCAAATTTTAGCTCGAAGGCTTTATAAGGTCTCGTCGCAGAACATCATTTGCTTTGTGAAATTTATGCAAACAGGCATCGCATGTATTAAAATTAGAATATAGTAAGCCACAAAACGATTCTGTCTCTTATTGACAAAATTCGCTACACTTCAAATGCATCTTTTAATTGCACAACACATTTCGATTGCTCAATCTATTGTGTGGATAAATTCCACCTTATTTGGATTCGCCTTATCACATAGATAATACAAAATTTCATATGTCTAATATTTGGACACCTTTCAATTATTTATAATATAATTTTAAACTCTGAAGATTTCTGATATTTCGTAATGAACGATTCAAGCTAACACATCAAATATAAAGTTTTAAACAAACAAAAAAAAGTAAAAAGAAATTTCAATAACGACCGCACCGCATTGGCAATTAATAAACTTATAATATGAATCTTGGGGAAATAGAATAAAACGGGGCGTTTTTTAATCGAAACAATTCTTCTAGTCGGAATATTTAAACTAGGAAAGGCAAAAAACACTCAAAATAGTGTGACTTATTTATGAACGACACATCTCAATTTAAATTTGCAAATATATTTAATAATTAAAATTTAATCTTGCTTACATTATTATCATGTCTGAAAAGTATATTTTTTATATTATCTTCGATAATAAAACAAAAAACAACCAAGAAAGTTTGCGTTCTTTTTTGGTATTAATAATAGCGTTGTAACTTTAAGCTAATAAGTTGTTAAATTAATTAAAATCGTTCAAATAGCTATTTCAGCACAATCAATGCTTAGTCGAAATGTATACTGGTTGTATGTATGGCTTTGTGGATGGATAAATAATGTAATTGAGATTTTACAATGGATACTGAAAACAGGTTCTTCCTAGAAGTTACCTTTTTTTTGGATATCAAATTTATGGAGCTTCAAGTACCAGGACGCGCCAGCGTCAAGGTTCTTCCATTCTCCTTCATCAATAAAAATTTTGGTGAGAAGTTACCTAATATCAACTATAATCATTTATATTATAATTTAAATAAGCTGATTTCATCTTTCAGTATGTGAAGTGCTATTTTTTTAGCACAATGTTCAATAATATATGGAGTAAAAAAACAGTACTGAACTACAATTTGTAGTGATTTATTTACTGATATACAAAAAATGTTTGAATAATTTTTTTAACACAATTTTCAATATTTAATTTAATCGAAATATTAATGTACAATTTATATTTTACTACACACATATAAAGTTTAAATAAAATTATTTCAAAAATGTCAATGTACCCAGTGTTTCATAATTTATAGAACTTCGATTTTTTTTATGAAAAACTTTTGGTTACGGAAAATACGCGTTCACTTGTCGCTGAAGTATATTGAGTAAATAGCAAGCAATGAAAAAGATTTTCGAGCATTGGACTTTGTTTACCAGTAGTTCATAAGCTTATATAATTTGCTTAAATAGAAGTTTATCCAGAGGATTTGGCATCTTGAAAAGATATATATTTAATATTGAGAAATCAAATATCATATTCAAATAAAAAAAATACCGGGTACTCATTAAAAATTACTCGGTTTTCGGTTCTTTTAAATACGTGCGGTAACCCGGCTCCGGTTCCTCCTGGGTCGGAAGATCTGCTTAATCCTGATGATCTCAAGAGTCTTAGAGATGTAGTCACCACAACCAGCTAGAGCTTAAATTTAGTTTCACAGTGTGTATTCCACAATACAGCAGAGTTATAATGGGTTATTAGTGTGCAAATACATAATGATATGAATTAGAATGTTTATACGGGTACCCACTAAAAAAACTACCGTTCCTATTTCAAGACATAACAAGAAAATCAAGCAGTATCAATATATTTTTCCTTGTTACAGATATTTACATCGAAGCCAATTAATTCACAACAACTGGCTGTCCATGTCTAGGTAAAAATATTAAGATGAAAGAATTTCAATTATATTTCTTACTACATCAAGTTGTAACATCTATTATATTTATGGAAGAATAGATACATGTAAGACTTGTGTAGAATTATTGAAAAACTGTTTTTATTTAAAATATTCTAAACATTTTTTTAGCTTTTTTTATTCATGTCCGCTCTCAATGTACAGCATAAAGTTTTCTAATGTATATATCTCAACAGATTTTTTTACGGTAACTGTTAGTTACTCAGTTTCTCAACATCTCTTTTTTTGAAAGAGAGTTGGTATAGGATAGTTAGAACTAGGACAGGAATTGTTATTAGCTTATCGCTCTTTTTACGGATCAACGACAATATATGAAGTGAGCCAACTAATCAAATGGTAAACTGTTTTCGTGAACATTTAATTTTAAGTACAATCACGTATTTATTTGGTGTTTTGATGGATTGCATATTTTTATTATACACGTAGATAACACTATTGCAATGTGTATTAAGTGAGATTACTTCACTTTTATGATACTTTAAGACGTGTAAAATATTACAACGCATCTAACTTTGTTTTATAAAATACCACTTGGTTCACTCCACCTCTTATGGGCTCATATCAGCTTAGACATCAAATAATCGCTTTAACATTCATATTTGCTTTTGCAATCATTAATGTATATAATGTTATGTCAGTTGAAGCTTAGTAAGGCCGTATTAACGAAAGAGTGTGTTGCCAATTAAGCAATTTTCGGAATGCTGTCGGTCAGAAAGTTAACATTGCGGTTTACGTGCTTTTCGAACTATTCGAAAGCTTGATGAAATTCCCAGTCAGGCTACTCACTATTGATGAATTTTCTCTACGTAATGAAAATGTCTGATCATAATACGTATATGGGTGCATACATTCGTATATGTAAGTAAGTACACCGTGAACGTAAGTCTTGAAGAAAATTAAGTTTCAAATGGGGTGAGTCTATGTAAACTTCACAATATTAAATCTTCCAAAACGATTTTACCATATACTAAGATTATATTCTTGGAAAAAAATATGGATTACTATCAATACATTCAATATATATTCGAACTTGGTTATTACGAGGAAGATGGGACCGATTGAATTTTCTCGTTATAAGCATTACTCGTTATATCAGAGAATAGGTATTTTTAAATCACATGAAGAATCTGGAGTGGTCTCATAACACGAAAAGTTGCAATTCAAAAAATACTCAATTAGAATTTATTTACACACTCGTTACACACATATTTCATTTTTCTGTTAATCTTTCTAAAATTTAAAATTGATGCTTATTTCTTTGTTTTTACTCTCATTGTTTCAATTTATTGACGATATTTTTGCTCGGTATGTTCGAGAAGTAGCTCGTTATAAAACTGAATAAATGTATGGAGAAAGCCATAAACTAAAATTTCAACGAACGTTTCCTCATTACATCCGAGATCGTAATAACCGAGTTCGACTGTATATCAGAACTGGTGTCGCTCATCACGATCATTTTTTTTAACTGACGTTCGTGTTGATCGAAACCGGTCGCGGTATTAATAAAAAATGTGGAATTAATAAAAAATGTATTTTAATTTTTAATGTAATGCCTTACCAATAAGTATTGACAATAAACACTTCAAAATGGATGACGGATTAAGCAAACGAGAGGCTCCAAGAGCAATAAAATTTGGAGGCCCTGTTTTTCGGATAATAAAAGAACGTCAAAAATATCCATAATAAATATATTTAAACAATCTGAACAAAAAGTATATGAGTTAAATATAATAATATTAGCTATTTTTGAGGGCCCTAAGATTTGGAAGCCCCAAGCGCGCGCCTTTTTTGCTTATAGGGTAATCCACCACTGCTTTAAAGTGATTCATTATATTTTCATTTTTATTTTATTTAAAGAAATACCGAATCGTAGCAAGATCGATTAGCATACTCATAGTCCTTTCACTAACCCATCCGTGTATCAATGTCATGTAAGATTGACACGTAAGATTCTAGTAACCTTTTTTCTTTTTTTTTTTAATATTATTCACACAACTTATGAAATCATTGATATGCTTATTTTTGGTGGCAAATTTCAAAAAATTCTACATTTTTTTATCTATATGTATTATGGAGCATATGCAGCTTACGACCAAATGATACAACGTGATATATATTTAGTTGTGTTCGTGAAAATAGGGTGCAACGCGCAGTTTTATTATATATGTTTAAATAATATATGAATTTGAATATTCTCATTATTGCAAGTAGTTTAACTGCTTTGCATGAATAACTTTTTATTTAATTTAATTATATATTTCAAAAAATCAGTCCTTTTTCAATTTTCAAGCTAGATTTTATTCTACATTTACTATGCTTAATAAATTAAGCAAAGTTTGATTTTGTTAATGATTATAAAGATTTTATTTAAATTTAAAACGCTCAATATAAAAATGTGTACTTTATAAAGTTCGTAATAAAAAAATAATATTAATTGTAGTTAGCAAAATTAACAGTAATTATCAATTTTCTACCTTTATAAATATTCTATTTCCGTGGCTTATTTGTAGTGTTTTTTTTTCTGTAAAGATATCAATAAAACCAAGCTTGAGTTCAATCAATACGAGAAACTTTGTTACACTCAACTCAAGGTTTACTTTTGACATTTCACTCCTACCACAATCTAAAAGTTATTCCAAACTTTGAAGTTTTCACAAAACGCCTTGTCATTTTGTTGATGCACCTCAAAGTTATCTCGCAGGTTAGTGACGAGAAAGTAAGTCATTTCAAGAGAAACGTTTCAGCAAATTCTTTTGGCCTAAATCGAAACCGTTACTGAATTTACTTTTCCTGCTCCATTTATCCCGTCGACACTTTACGATACGTCGTTAATAATAAGGATTAAGCCACAAAACAGTCATCTCAGTGAAGTGAAGTGGAATTTATAACAGCAAAATACTTTTTGACGTATATTGAATTTGCAAACCAATAACTCATATTTTTTCAATGTACTTTTTCGTACAACCATTTTGTTAACAATATTAAATTATTTTGGTTTTATAAATTTCCGCTTCTTCGACTCTTTATTTATAAGCCATATATCAAATAATTTGATTAAAACTTACTTGACTGAAAGAAACATAGTCACTCAAAAGCTTCCTCCAGAAAAATAGTACGTTGGTAGATAGATATATACACGATTTGATGTTTAAACGTTTACCCGATTTATTTGTCACTATACGTATCAATATATATTTTTAGTCACATATAAAAGACCCATTAGCATTTTAAAACCATGCTCACTTTCAATACGGACCATAATATTGGTTTTTATTTTAATCTAAGCTGAAATGAAAATTGCATGTAAATAAATTTACCATATGAATTAATGACGATTATTCAAAGCAATAGTCTTGTTTCCGTTATAAGAAAATTGTAATTTATCCATAGCCTTAGATAAATGACACTTCTGAAGTTCTGAAAACATACCACGACTTTGAAATTTACAAATTTTCCGACTTTGAATTTTAAAAATATGTAAAATATTAAATATTTTTTAATATCTACTAAAATGCACAAATTTTGCAGTGGCCTATTTTTCACAACTCCGACTTCAGAGTCAACTCACATACATTGAAATATATCCGATAAAGTGCTTAACCAAACATAAATATCATCGAACTGTTTAATTATGTCTTCATTATTTCGAATCATTCTAGAAAACATAAAATTATAGTCTCTCAAAGCTGGGCGTAATATGTTTATGTTTTATCTAATTGACCACCATTTAATAAATAACTCAAAAAGACACATTCTTCCATTTTATTTAACAATGTATAAATGTACATTTTTTTATTAATGAATTTATCAACACTCTTAACAATGATTTAATCTTCGAATCGTCACAAAATTTTGTATTGTTTTATTCAAGTTTTTAATTTAGTTATTAAGACTATTTTTGAAAATTAAAATACATAGTAAATACATACATAGTAAATTGAATCGAAGGTTATTTTATTAACTTGTATTTAAAACTTCGAAACATCATATTGAGTGATTATTTTTTTTAAATAATTTGTGATAGCGCTTCTTTTAAAATCACATTTTATGTGAAAATTCCCCTCGCGAAACTGGCATAATATGTTAAATATATAATATTAGTAGTAGTTTATTGATTATTCAGGCAAAATCAAGACAAATTTTGAGTTGATATTGCTATCCAACATTGGATAGTGTAGTCTAATATTTTTTTCACTATAAGATTTGTATTTCATAGCAAGCAGGCTGAATTCATATAACCGCTTGCTCAGCAATTCAACCATTCCTATGAAATTAATCTTCCGGGAGCCTACGGTATTTAACTATTACTAATATCGATCAGTCAATTGTGTTACCGCACCAAATGTATTTTTGGAACATTAGAAGTCGGGCCAGCTTTCCTATTTATTAGTTGTAGTTGTTGGAAATTGTAGTTTTAAGTCAATCAATGTCAATCAACCAAAATGAAATAAAAAATATGCAAAAGTCACTCGAAGTAACATTACATTTGCCAATTTCCGATATAATTGTATTGTATTTGTTCATGTCATGGACCCAAAATTTGTGATCGCTTAGCAGAACTCTCCATAAAAAATATACATTCGCCATCGCACAATATAAACTTATTATAAAAGCCCATTAGAGGTGAAGCGAGCCAAATGGTATTTATGAAGAAAAATTGATGCGTTGTAATGTTTTACAGATCTTGAAGTATCGTAAAAGTGAAGTAACCTCAGTTAATACACATTGCAATAGTGTTTTCTCCGTAAAATAAAAATATGCAATCCACCAAAACACCAATTAAAGACGTTATTGTACAAGTTTTACCATTTTATTATTTGACTCACATCACTTCTCGGGGACTCATATGAAGTACAAACCCGGGAAATACTGAGTGAATATACGGTTATATAATATAAAATGATTTTTTTATAAATACAACATGTATAAATTCACTGAGGTCAATTATTAGATTACTGACCGTGAGTTTACAACACTAATTAATAATTTATGAATTCATAAAAAAAACATTATATCTTTAATGTACATAACTTATTCGAAGGAAATGAAAACAATATTTTTTCAACAAGAGATATTCTTACTGATTAATTACCGAAAACCTGAATCGGTTTCCGTTAAAACAAAATATTTTTTGTTTATAGTATATTTAATTGGACTTATTAATCTAAGCCAATGTATTTTTTATACATTAAATGACTACCACGAAGATTTAACGGCAAACAATGCCAAATTTATTTGTAAACATCCTAATTGTTCAATTTAATCAATGATGTATATTTTCCGAAGTAAAATAATACGTTTGTTGTGTTCAATATTTACCTCATTAATTATTTCGAATATCAAATCAGTAAGATTTACGTATGGGTATTTTTGTTGATTTATGTATTTAAATACAATTATATTTTGATTCGAAAAGCTTTGAATATGAGAACAATTTATTTTCGGAAAAAATGTAAAAACATCATATTATATAATCTTCAATGTTTTAGTAGAGAATAAACATACATATTTTATTGAAGTGAAGTATTTCAACGCAATTTATAAAGCAAAAATATGTTATAATACAATCACTAAAACATTTTTTATATTATCAGTAAGACTAGATAAAAAAAATGTATTCAAATTTAGTATAAATGATGATAAACCTGTGTTGATTGCTTTTTTTAGTTTGTGTATTATTAAAAATATTACTAACAAGTAGTATTGCTTAAATTTATAATATATTTAAAAAATATGATTTTTAAAAATAATGTGTGTTTATGGCATCACAGATAAATATTTCCAATGCACACTCAATATAAACTCGAGCATAATATTCATACATCACAAACACCGAAAACAAAATCTTTATCTCTACATCGAATAAGTCTGAATATGTTAATGACATTTCGGGAACTTGAATCTCTGATCAGCTATTCGGTCTTTAAACTAGGCCACCAATTATTGCATCAAATTAAATTCAGTTTCCATCGAATATTTTAAACTCCGTAATGATTTTGTATTAGAATACTATCTCACTTTTAAGGTGTTCACTGTCAATACTTGGTGGAATGGCATTATAATAAAATTAATAAAAGATTTTTAATACTTTTTCCACATAAATTTCGGTTATATGAATTCAGCCTGCTTGCTATGAAATACAAGTCTTTAAGTGAAAAATATATTATTACACCTTTTATTTCAATTTAACTTGTATAAATAGCACTGTTTATATATATTTTCTTATCAGTTGATAATGCTCGCGATGAGCGAAACCGGTCCTGATCAAATAAATTTACGTGGTAAAAAGTACTAAAAATCTTTTATTATTTTTATTAGAATATTATCTATTGAAGTAAATATTTATTGATGACGATATTCAAGTGTTCTTTATAATACATTAATTTAGTTCATTCTCTATCCTGTAAAGTTATCATTTGTGGGGTAACGAGTTTTAAGTCAAAGTTTTCAAAAAGCAGGTACATCAAAGAGTATCAAATTCCATTGAATGATTATTTTTATGAACCCCTCAGTAAGCTGTTACTTTTTTTAGACATTCTCGTTACAAAGCTTACATTTCTTTTATTCAGACGTCCCTGAAAGTATTTTAGATGACACACCTCAATAAGCTTGCTTTTCGAATAAAGGTTCTTTCGCTACGATTGCGATTCCTTTGCACGCATGGCTTTAGTCCTTTAGCGCCCCCATCCGAGGATTTTCTCTTTACGGGCGCAAGTCTAGATCAGAGAGCAGTAAAACACGTAACTACGATGGAATTTTTTTATACTTTATATCGATAAAATGATCCTTAAATCGTTTCATAAGTTTTACTTGAAATCTTAAGATTCAATCTAACTACAGTATAATATTATTATAACAATGTTCCCAAAACAAAAGGGAATCATTAAGGTATACCTTGGCATACCAGTATTTATGGTACGACTACAAGAAACTCACCTTTAACTTTTCCGGTTCTAAGCTCAATAAATGCGACCCCAATACCCACATTTTCTTATATATCTATTTTAATATGGGTGATACAATGTTTATAATTAAGGTATTCTTATATCATAGTTTTTTGAACCTTTTGTAGTTTAGATAAATACGATAAGATAAGAGATAAGCGCCCGCTTATCAGCGATCGTTCGTAAAATAACTAGGCTGAACGCCGCTGAACGCGTCAGTAGCAAATTAATATTTGCACTGAAATGACGTCTTTTTTACGCGCAACTTAAAATATGATTATTTATTAAAAAACACGGATTTTTATTAAAAAAGTGTATGAGAAATGATGCAGAGAGATATTTTAAAGCCCTTAGACTATTTTTTTTTTTGAAATTCATAAGAATAAGGCCAATAATGAGGAAACCACTGGGGTCCCTAAACGATCCCCATCGGCAGAGAAGTATTTTTCTAGTCTCCGAGCCGCGAGAGTTTTAATATAAGATGCTTAAAATTATATAAGCCTTACAATATGATGCAAATAAATCGATATAAATAGGCATGCCTACTCTTTACATATTTTAATATAACATTGCAGAATATTAATAGAAATATATTTTTAGAAAATGGACAGTTGTTATCTAATCAATCACTTTACGGATACATAAAATAAATAACAAAATGATACATAATGTTGATTATACAACAAAAAAATCAGAACCAGTATCGCACCACTGTACAACTTAGTAATTTATTCAGGTCGAGCGACATATAAAATTATTTTATCATTAGATATATGGTAAAATGTAGACTCTATCCTGGTAAATGTTACTGCGTTATAAATTGTAATATAATATTTTAAAACCGGCCATGCTTATCATTTCACACTTTACTCTTTTAGTACAAAAAATACAAATCAGTTACTATCGAATAATCACTTCCAACTGTGGCGGATTATCTTAAAAGTGAATGAGGCGCGCTTGGGGCCTCAAAACTATCATATTATATTAAATAATCATAACTCATTTACCTTTTTGTTAATATTTTTCTTATTAAACATGGAGTTTTGTGACGTTTTTATGCTATCTGAAAAATAAGGCCTCCAAATTTGATTGCGCCTGGGACCTCCCATGTGCTTAATCCGCCACTGACTTATACTGCCAATTGTTGGTAAAAATTCATTGAATAAAAAAACGCTTTTTGTATCATCCGATGATTATGTTTCGATGAACGAAACCGTTTCTGATCATCATTATTAATGTGGAATTAGTGAAAAACGATGTTTATTTTTAAAATATTATTCAATAGTTCTTAAAAACACTTTTTACTGTTTATATCATAGTTATACTTGCAGAAAGCAATAAGTCAAAAAACATTGTTTTGAGATAAACATCATTTTCGATAACATGAAATTTTAGCATCTCTATTTATGTTATAACTATTACTGATTTGAATACGATTTTGATTCACATATTCAAAAACGTTTAGTTATTTATAGTTTTTTTTGCCGAAAATAAATCTGAATTGACCTGTATGTATAATATATTATGTTCAAACTATGTAAAAATATACAAAATATGGCTTAACTTGCTTTTTAACAAGATACAGTGTTAAAATATTTTATGTTTGCATTCATAACACAAAACAGCTGGTTTTTAACTTGAAGTCTTCTGTCAGTGTACCGACGATATAAAGTAACCTTTTAAAAATGAATATTTTTGTTTTATGTCAAAGTTTTAAAATGTCTGACATGATTCTAAAATACTCATTACTTCATCCCAGGTCTTGTCATTGTCATGTTTTGTGGATGTTCATCGGTCATTGGAAGAATAACCAAGCAGAATTAAAAATGTAACGTTAATATTTCCGTCGTTTATTACAGCAAATGTCAAAAAGTTGTGCATTAAATATTAAAAGCAAGGAATTACAAAATTCGTATTCTGTACCAGAATTTATTTAAATATCGTGGTATATTGTTTAGTGCATAAACGCGAAGTGTATTTTGAGGCTGGGGTCTAAATGGTTAAACAACCTTGCACCACAACAATCTCACTCAGTTCCTGGTAGACTGCGCGTTGTTCATTAATTCATTAAATTTTCATGTCGTCGCCGCCCGAGTAGATACGCAGTCTTCTATTGAATATCTAAACGAATATATAATATCCCGTTTCCGAAGCGTAAATTACAAAATATTCACCCCTAACAGAGGGCGAGCTTAAAACCTTCACGTAACTCTATTGGGACATCGACTATGTCAAATACCTCTGCGTAGACATAATTACTTCACAAATATCATTGAAAATTTATAAGAACGTATTTTAAATACTACAACACTTGTTACATTTAATATAGCGTTATTCTAACTCCAGTTAGATTATCTAAAATCTATAGCTCGTAACTCCACAAAATACGACTCGACAAGCGACTGTATAAATGTAGTCAACAAATTGTAGATTTTATAAACTTATAAAAATCAATTTTATTGGTATTTTGAAGTATTGGTTTTATTTATGGTAATCAGTGCTTTTTAAAAAAAAAAAAAAGATGATAGAACTCACATCTTGTCAAGCTTTTTACTTAAGGTTGTTTTCCTAATCCATGTCCGTTCCCAGTGTAGAGCACATGGCTTGCTAATGGAGGTGTCTCAACAGAACTACTTATTAGTCAGTTGCTCATACTCTCTTTTTTCGAAGAACAGAAGGATATTGCTAGAACAGGACTAGTGGCTACCTAGTCGCTGTCGCTTGTCGAATGAGGCGCGCGTTTGGGGCTCTTAATTTTTTCAGGGGCCTCAAAAACAGCTTATATTATATAACCTATATACTTTTTATTAAAATTTTAACATATTTTTATTTTTTTATATGGAATTTTCTGACGTTTTATGTTATACGAAAAACAAGACTTCCAAATTTCGATGCGCAAAATAAAAATATTGATTTGATACGAACAATACCAAGAAAAAAGGTGCCGGAACGCCGTTTCACCGCGTTAGATATGGTAAAAAGCACTGCATACTCACTTGTATTATCGGAAGCTGCAAGCGTCCCAATCTAAACTGAGAGTAAATATTTTTTCAAAATGTTTTTATCATACTTAATATTTTGTTTGATTGTATCATAAAATAAAATTACATAGTACAATAAAGTATTTTGTCTTCGTATAAATTATGCTATAAAAAGACACAATATTCATATAACAACTGGTAGCGTCTTTGTATTTTTTGAAAAATAATAATAATGGCATTGTTTGACATGTTAAATTTACATTTCACATCAACGCTACTTTATATATCAATATTTGAGTGACAGTATAATTCAACTTACAATATTACGCACTTATTCAAAAAATAAATATAATATAAAATATAATTTTGCACAATAAGTTGGCCATTTCAACCAAACATGATCTATCCTTTATATACTATACCATGATATTATTTATTTTTTTGGAAAAGGTTCTTAATAAAAAAATGTTTCGCTGTGATTAAAGTATTGAAAACTTATATTGTGATTATATATATTAATATCATTTTAAGATTGGTATTTAAATTGCGATTACATTGTTAAAAAAAGCAATCTAAAAAATCAATTCAAAGTTGACACAACAGTAAAACCCTAAAAATAGAGCAATTACAGCTACTGATTCCAAGAAAAGAAATCTACTAAATTTTCCCTAAAAACTTTTTGAACGATTCTAAATGGGAAAAACTTAAACGATGGAGGAAAAAACTTTACCGAAATAAAGGTCAAAAAAAGAATTAATTGCTCCCAAAGTGTGGTAAACTTTAAGTGACCAATTTTCTACTCATTATCACGGTCAATTCTTGCTTGAAGTAATTAACTTTCTTTTTAATTACTGCATCCAATAAACAACCGAAATCTTTCAAGACAATGAAATTGAAATTGTCATCATTTGATAATCGTCTGAAAAATATAGTATAAGTAAAAGATTCACAAATAATTTCGAGTAATGTTACCTGGTCTAAGATTTAAAAAATAGCTGAGAAGAAAGCCATGATCTTTAATACACAAATAATCAAGCTTTAAAACTTTAAATTCATCTTGATAACAGAAAAAAATGATAATCCTTTGTTCAGAAAATAATGAGTAGAGTTCAAAACTATTTTGACAAGGCCGGCTATTTTTCCTCTAAAATTAGGTCATCTTGATTCTGACTAGGGCATCCAATCCCGGGATCCGGGATCCGGGATCCCATTCAATTTTCTGATCCCGAAATCCCGGGATTGACATATTGTTGAACACCGTTAAAGCTCTCCCCAGTGGCATCCCCATTGGCAGGCTGGTTCTACACCTTGGGAGAACAAACAATTCATGTCCACGATTTCTCAAAAAATAATCAGGAACATTTAGATTCACATTCTCAAGAATGGTGGAATTCTCATTTTGGCCACGTATAAGTCGAAAGAAATATATGGCCAGATACATTTCTCTTCGAACATTCAAACTATTGAAGTTAAGCATGCCTAAGAGAAAGTCAGTTGGATAAAGCCATGGGTAATATCCATACACCCTCATATAGAGAAGTCTCAAAAATTTCTTCTGAATCTTCTCCACCATAAGGGTATATTTCGAGCATCTTGGGGCCCAAACAATTGACCCACTCTCAAGTCTGCTTCGAACCAAAGCGTTGTACATTAATATTAGAACTTTAACTCCCGAAAAGACTCTGGTGGTACGGATGACAAAGCCCAACATTTGTAATGCTTTCTTGCAAGTAATCTTAATGTGATTATAGAATGTTAGTTTGCTCTCAAATTGTACGCCAAGATCTCTGACTGATGAAATTCGCGAGAGAATTCGGCCATTCATTGAATAACGGAAAAATAACACTCGCGACCCTCTTGTAAAGGATAAAAGATTGCATTTATCAATATTGAAATCGAGTTTGTTACACCGCCCCCAATCTATTATATTATCTATATCAGACTGAAGACGATGACAATCATCTAAGGTGACAACCTTCAAAAAAAGTTTCAAATCATCAGCGAATAACAAGAACATAGAATTTTTAATAACGCTTGCTATATCATTTATGAAAATAGTGAACAGCAATGGCCCCAGGTTTGAACCCTGCGGAACACCAGAGTACGTGCAAAACGGCATTGATTCGAAAAGCCCATACGATACGTATTGTTTTCTGTTCCTAAAATAACTACCAAAAAGCCTAACAAAACCATCAGACAAACCGATCAATTGGAGTTTTTCCAAAAGAATGTCATGATCGACCCTGTCAAATGCCTTGGTCACGATTCCGGGATTTCGGGATTGAGAAATGTTGAGGGAATCCCGAAAATTGACACGGAATTGGCAAATTGTTGATTTCAAATTTGATGGTGAGCTAAAAAAAAAAACAAGTTTCTGTGACAATCTGGGGAAAAAGTATACCAAATTGAGGATTTAAAATTCCTCGGTGAGCTAAAAAAAAACGAGGTTTGGAGATAATCTGAGGAAAAAGTATAGGGAACAAAGGATTTCAAATCCCTCGGTGAGCTAATCCCAATCCCGGGATTGGATACCCTAATTCTGACGTACATTCTGCTGACTATATATTTATTTAGTTACATTACGAAATTGTTAATTAGTTAAAATTATTATGTGTATAATTTCTCATTAAAATATACTTCTTACTTCAAATTATTATACTAAGCTAACTAGACACTCCTTATTCAAATTGAACTAGAATACCCACGCTTAACTACTAAACTACTATTCAGTTCATGCATAAAGGCTCGACCTATTTTATCATACAAGGCGTTAGTTTTATTAGTTTTCTAAATATTTTCGTAAAAAAGTTATATCGCCTTAATATTTCTTCGATTTATAGCTTCACTCCCTCAATGTCAATTTTATCATATGAATGGAAAATGATCAGTATTTTGTGCAAACTAAACGGTTTTTACACCACTCATGTTTATCAAATTTCCCTCAAAAGTTTCCACTATACTGTTATCATCATAATTTATGATGTTTACCGATTTATACTCAACTCAATTTATGTCAACTTTTGTCAATTTTTCTTCTGCTAGTCATATTTATAATGGCATAAATTACGTTCATATTATGTTACGCAATCAAATTAGTAAGTAACAAAGCGTGGTGGATTTATATAAAATGGTAGTCGGAGAATGAATGGATAAATTAATAAAAAAAAACCTGTCTACCTCTAAATTGAAAAGAAAGTGAAATAACATGGTGGGCGTTTCATTACCTCTATAGATGTCTAATTATTTTGTTCGTCGTCTAACCTTGATCGCGGTTGGAATAAATGTTGCTCATTAAAAACTGTCAAACTACATAACAAATTACTAAGCAATTCTTAAGTAATAGTCAGTCTCTTTACCGTTTCAGTTATATATTATGACAAGATCTCCATTCGGTTACTTTTTTTCAATTGATTTTTTTTCACCCAAATCAATCCAATATCTCTGTATCAAATTATTTTTCAGTTTATCTTAACTAATTTTTAAAAAATGTTAGAATTATAAACATATGTGTGTAACTGCTAAACTAGCGTTGTATAATACTGACGTTGTGTATTACCCAACTCCACCCAAGATAGATTCAAGTTCACCCGTTATTTACTAGGCTTTGTCGTTTTTCCGGTTTTCAAGCAAAATTCGCGACATTTGAAAATCGACTTTTGTCAACTTGGTAAATACGTTTCAAATATCATATATTTTTTTAAAAAAATAGTATTTTTACGTGAAACTGCATTCCTTTATATCAAGCGAGATGAGATATGTAGTTTAATAGTCGGTCGATGTCAATGAATGCGTTAAATATATTATATTTTAGTTTATTTTTTATGTGTTTATTCGAGCCCGAGTCATCCATCACTCGGATTCACTTTCCGAGTACGGGGTATAATTACTTCACCGCTGTAGAGGAAAACTGAATAAAAAAAAATCTTTATAAAAAATTGGTTGGTATAGTTTAAGGCAATGTGGGATATTCGATAAAAAATATTCAAACTATTATTTATATAATCACTTTTAAGATGTTCACTGTCAATACTTGGTGGAATGGCATTATAATAAAAATAATAAAACATTTTTAGCACTTTTTCCACATAAAATTTATTTGATCATGGCCGGTTTCGCTCATCGCGAGCATTATCAACTGATAATAAAAATATATAAACAGTGCTATTTATACAAATTTAAATTGAAATAAAATGTGTAAGCAACTATAACAGTGAAAAGGGTTTAGAAATTACATTTTTTATTTATATAATCCTAAAGACTTTTTGTGTTTGCAAAATGAAAGACTTCAATGGTGAATCCGAATGAAGCTTCTCTTTTTGTTTCGATCCATTGATTTTCATTCCCGAATAGTCCTTATGCCACATCACATTCAATTATGATACTTCGATGGATTGAAAATCTTTGTAAGATTATTTAACCTTTAAGAATGTGGAAGAACAGTTATGTTTTATTGACACCGTTATTACTAGACTGGGCAGCAAATGGACCTCGGTCGTAACCCTCGTAGACACACTTGAGAATGCACTGATAGGTTTTACTGAGCTGCAGCATTCAATGTTGACGTGGGTATCAAATTTATTCAAGATCAAAGGATTGCACAGAACGAGCCATCGACGATGTCAGATTTCATTTTTATTTTTGCTGTTTTTCCACCGTCTTTTGGCTTCTTTCGTCGGTATAACAAATAGCCACCTGTTGCAGATTGCTTTTCTTTGATGAATTAACGCAAAAAAAATATTCCGGATGTTCTGTATTTTATGTTTGGTGACAATCTTTTTTAAACGTCGCACAGGTCTCGCACAATATTTTAATGGTGATTTTATGACGAGTTTTTTTGTCTACGAAAGGATTAAGAATTTCTGCTTAAATAACATCATCAATGGTATCAATATGTTTGTTAACCAAATCAAAATGAGTCTGCCATTCGACATAGTTGTGTATTATTTGTTGCGTTTATATTATAATAATATGTTTGGTTGCTTAGCTACGTCAACACACTTTCAATGTTGTCATGTGATGACGGCCGTTCGAAGTGATGTCCCGTAATTTACATCAGAAAGTTAAATTGAAAGTTGAAACATGAAAACAGCACAGTCGACCTAAAAATGGTCAGTCAAAATGACGTGTGAAAAAATCTAATAGCTATTGTTAACCGTTTGGGATGAGTTTTGTGACTGACAGACAAACATAGTTTTTTTTTTATTTTAATGAAGTTTGCTCTATCTCAGCCTATTCTTTATTATCTGTTGGGCGCAAATCTTAAATGGTATTTTTTTACTAAGCCAAATCAAAAATCATCTATAGAACGATAAAAACATTTTTTCGTTTTATAAACCATCAGATGGACAGATATCACAACGGCTGCCACAATAGTGTGCTGTGGAATGCCACAATAGTGAGTTAAAGTGGAAAATAGAAAGATAGTATTAAAATTCAGCCCGTGCAAAATTATTATCATGATATTTTTTGCAATATTTTTTTTATTTTTGTTGTGGCAATACTGGCAGCCCAAGAAACGCTTTAATTTTTCAATTTTATTTTTAAAAAATGTGAACATTAATATTAGGATTCATAAAATATCATGGCGTGGTTGCACTTAAGTGGTTAAAGTCGTCATTTTAATCAGTCTCAAATATATTATACTATATCAACTGTGGAAAGGAAAAAGAACGTAACCGAATCATAAAAAATACAGGAGGCACAAAAACGTTCTTTGGTGATTTTGGCCCGAAGTGAAAATGTGAAATATATAATATGTACAAAACGTTAAGTTCACTAAAACTAATAAACTCCTTTTTCTTGTTCGCAATTTTTAAACTTAAAATCAAAACTAAGAAAATTTTGAAAAACTGCTTGGTTTTGATAAAATGTGTATTAAGTTGTGATTATCGAAAAAAGCGTGCTTTCTACAGTCAATATATAATTTCTACTTTTTAATTTTTCTAAGTATTTTAGTTTTGTTCACTACTAAATCTTGAATGACTGTGCCTTTATTAAGTTGCTCATTTCGATGGTCCAGTTCCATAGAAAGATAAGTCTAAAATGTTATGTTTTGTGTTATATTACCACAAAAGAACAACTAGAAAAAATCACTAGTTTTCTCCCGTTAAGCTGTTGTTTTCATATGCAAATAATGAAATATAAACATTCTTGTCTGATTTCCATATACATACATACAGCTTGAAATATCGTTTCACGGTTTTGTCAAGTTGCAATAAATTTGAATTGAATTGAGATAAACGACTTAATGATTTACTTAAAAGATGAGACTCATTTTAGATACGTTAATACTTTGGTCAGCCATATCTCAAAACTACGAATTTCCAGTTGAAGCACTATGAAACTAAGCCATCGATTTGTACTAATCTTACAAAACTGTCTGTCCATGTAATCCGTGATTAATCCATGATATGCATAATTTTATTATTTCATGCTACGGTGAATACCTTTTGCTTCATTAGTCAAGTTAATTGAATAGCTCGTGCATACACACCTTTATTATTATGTAATGTTTTATAAAATACAAACACAACACAAATGCAAAATTAATTCAAGCGAGTAATCTGCTTATTGTAATGAGCATGTGTAATAAATTAATATTTTAAATATGGTTTCATATTGATCTTTGGTTTTGCAATTTGAAACTAAACGTGACGAAGCAATTTCATTGAATGAATACGATATGTATGCAAATACTTTTAATATGCAAGAGCGCCTTGAAAAATTCTGCGTTGCTTTTATCATTTTCTTTTGCCACACAGCACTAAAGAGATTTTTCATTAGTCATTAAAAATGTTAATATAAGTATTAATTCGACTCCATTGTTTATTGACCGATTATCGCGTTAAATATTATTGAATTTGCGATATTTCTAACATAACAAAATCCTTACAAATCATCGATTCTATCTATGACAGAAAGGGGGGTTTGATTATAATTACTCGATTTTATAAAACATTTCATTTGTAAGAAAATTACAAATGCGGCAACTATTTTCAACTTTTTACTACCCGAGAATTCAACGAAGAAGCCGTCCATAATCAACTCGAGGACACAATCACAATCACCAACACTTTTAATTTAAAAATAAAATGTGAATTAAAAAACTGTATGTGTTATTTTACTTTGCCAGAAATCAAACATGGATTGCTTACTTACTGTTGATCTACCGACGCAGTCTCCGTTACTAAAAATTCAATTCCACGAAATAATTAAATTAAAGATACTTTTACTGTCAAATACTGATTGTGAAATAGTGTATGGGTCACACGTTCTAGGCTCAACTCCTTACAGAATCAAATTGTTATATATGATAGTTGTATAATTTTATTTGTGATTTTTTTATGTTGAATTCGATTCTTAGTTATTACCTACAATTTTTCGTGTGTTTAGCTGTGATAAATAAAAATGGTCACCCATATATTTTACCCATCGTCATTTATGACTGAATGTTAAACATTACTTTTTTTAAAAGTTCTTCAAATATTCAATTTAGAATATTTTCGTATTTGTTTTTGTAACGCAGGTGTGTTTCTTTTATTTTAGTTCTCACCTTTGCAAATAACAAAACGTTGAATCAATATTGAATTTCCTTACCTCTTATCTATCGCCGTTAGCCACTCTGTAGCCATGATGATAAATCTGAACCTAACACAACACTTCTTTAAAAATTCTTCGTATCTAAATGACTACGCGAATGATTTAAAATATATTATAACACAGATGACGCACATGATAATAACAAACGTATACTGGAACAATGTTTACCCGAACGTCTTTGATAACAAAAAATATTTAGCGACACTTTTTAAGTTCAAGCTCACGAGAAAAATGCAGTCCTCAGATTGTATAAAAACACTGCAATATCAAAATAGTTACTTGACATAAAATTTGAGTACATTTTCGAACATGACACGCCGGTAAAAGATAGCAATACATAGTAAAAAATAAACACTACACTTAACCGAGGCAAAACTTAATTTGCGCAATTATTGTGATGGTTAGTATTACCCGTAGATGTTATAGACTAAGTGCAATAACTTTGAAATGTTGCTGTTTTCATACACGTTATTTTACATACGTGTATTTGATTAAAATAAGAAACGTGCTTAGGAGTAAGGCTTACGTTAAAATGAAACTGTACGACCACGCACCCGCTGATCTTAGTGGGATGCAAAATAAAACAGAATAGCATTTAGGATATACAATAAATTTCACAGATCACAATCAATCGACGTGAAATATATTAAAGTAATCATCTACAGAGGCACATTAAAAACTTGCTATTAATACTTTTTAGCATGTGTAACTTTGCTATAATTAAATGTTAAGAAACTATTAAATTTGTATTCTAAATGCCCTCTACGACTTACCATAAAATTATACGACATTTTTTAAAGCTAACTAATTTTATTGATCAATTGGTTTATTTGTTATACCAATCATAATGGTATAATGTATTTTTAAATAGCAAAATTTCCTTACTTTTAATTCGGCAAATTTAATTTACAATCAGTTTAAATATGTGCATCTTTAGTACACTTCAGTACAGTATATTTTTATATAGACAAACAATCGTTAAGTAACTGCTAAAAAATCATTTTTTAATTGAAAATAAACTCTCGCCTGCAAGCTTACTAATTCTGTATTTTAAATTGACTGGCAAAAGTTTTCTAAAGTAATTATTTTATTTTATTTTTCACAAGTTTTCTACCGATTCGCTGATAGTAACAAAAAGTACTTTCATTTTCCTCCCCGTCTCTTACTCCGACCCTGAGAATGAGTAAAGCCTCAGCGAGTCGTATCGTGTGTATTATTTGTAATATTAATGCACGTAAGAATCGGTCAGAATTGTACCGGTCCTCCCACGACGTTCGACAGCGCGATACAAACTGAGCCGTGTATTGTGTGACCCACCTGAGCGCGCGGGCGAACGTTGAACAGACCTGGCGCAACAAATGAACACCGCGCATGCGTTCTCTCCTGCCCGGGGAATTAATTCCAGATTCAAATTCGAAAATCGCACGATAACTTCATAGAATTTTGACAACTATTTCGATGATTTTTCTTCTAATCACAAGAGATACAACCTTTCATGTGAATAGGACATACAAATAGAGTAAAAATGCCAAGTTTCGGATATTATAATATACATAATGTACATACAATGTATTTATTCCTTAACATTATCAAAATAGTTTTTCTCGTTTTTATTTTTGATATTGTTCTGTTTAAGTCGAGTGCTTAACGTCTTCGGGTTTGATTTGGATGCACACGGAAATGAATCCATATACGGACAATTTCATTCGATTTATGGATTTCTGTTCGTAGGCATAAATATGTTCAATCTCTAAAAGTTCCTCTTAAGTCTCGCGACTCGGACACTAGAAAAATACTTCTCTGCCGATGGGGGTCGTTTAGGGACCCTAGTGGTTTCCTCATTATTGGCCTTATTCTTATGGATTTCAAAAAAAAAAAATAGTCTAAGGGCTTTAAAATATCTCTCTGCATCATTCCTCATACATTTTTTTTATAAAAATCCGTGGTTTTTTAATAAATAATCATATTTTAAGTTGCGCGTAAAAAAGACATCATTCCAGTACAAATATGTATTTGCAACTGACGCGTTCAGCCTAGTTATCTTACGAACGATCGCTGATAAGCGGGCGCTTATCTCGTTATCGCGTATTTATATAAACTACAAAAGGTCCAAAAAACTATGATATAAGAATACCTTAATTATAAACATTGTATCACCCATATTAAAAAAGATATTTAAGAAAATGTAGGTATTGGGGTCGCATTTCTTGAGCTTAGAACCGGAAAAGTTAAGCATCCAATCCTTAAAACAAGACGTGAGAATAATAAATCAATCACTATTCATGTCATATATCTTTCCTTATATCGCTACTCTCTTCGAAAAAGAGAGATTGAGCGACTAAATTAAAAGCAGTTATCCGGGAAAAACATTTGGCAAGATAAGTGGACATGCTTAATTTTTTTTGTTTTTATTGATTTTTTATGAAAATAAATAATACTGGATTTTATCATAATGTTTTTTCCGCACGAAATTTTTTAAGAAAAAGTATTAAGAAACTCATGATAACGAAGCATTAAAAATGCACGCAAAAATAGCCAGTTTGTGAAAATATATTATTTTTAATTATTTATTGAAAAAAACTGGATGCATGGCAAATTTGTCTTGAATTTATAGGTTTAAATAGTCTTTTTTAATTATATTTGTTGCATAATACATTAAAATTAAGATTATTACCAGCACTATAAAGGATATCTATTTTTGATATTTTTTAAATAATTGTTTCTGTATAAAAGGCAGACTTTTTATAAATAACTTTGATAACATTGATTAAAATACAATATTACATACATACATAAAAACACCAACAAAGAATAATTTATTGGCAACTCTATGTTAATCGGAGCATTATCTCAACTAAATTCTCGTACAAAAGAAGAAGTTAGGCCAAACTGGCTTAAAATACGCTGGGCGGGCTAAAATATTTTTTACCTCGATACATGAAAACAACAAAAAATGTTACAAATGCACATCTACCAAACTTACATGATATGATGATATTAATTTGCTGTGGATTTCTTCTCTATATACATTGCACTTCAAATTAAAATATTATAGTTTTAATTCATTAGCCGTTTTATCAATAGAAAAAAATGTTCAAAAATGAAAAAGAACGTTCCAAATTTTAATGATAAAGTAATGATTTTCGGCTTTGCTTTTCAGAAAAATCGGAACCAAAAAAAAACTTCATTAAAATAGTTTCGATTGTGCTTTGTATTAAAATTGAAACTGGGCTGGGCGGGCTAATATGAAATAGCCCATTCACATAAAAAAAAACAACAGCAAAGATTACAAATGCACATCACTCAAATTTGTAAGATATAATGATGCGAATTCTCTTTAGTTGCTTCCTTTTTATACATTTCATTACAAATTTAAATTTAAATGGAAAATTTTGAATTCATTGGCCGCTTTATCAATCGAGTGCGTGTGAAGTGATTTTATAGAAACTAATTGATGAAAATGTCACGTTGTATTTCCAAGGATACTTTTAAAGACGTTTACAAAAAACAAGAATCCAACAATTCGACGATTCCTCCCTTGGTACCCCAAAAATTCCCCCTAGGGAGGAATTTGCCAACAGTTGAGAACCTTGAAATGACAAGGACTCGAATCAAATATTTGAATATAATCGGCCCTGGTATGATATTCGAATATTCCAAAATTTGGTTTGATGATAAATGTATTCATAAAATACACAAAAAATGTCAGTCGGTATATCATTATATTTTGATATAATGTTATACTAACACGTGTGTTTTTTAAAACAATAAAAAGCTGACTCAAAACATGTACTAGCTAATAGTTTGAATCTTCTCTAGAAGTATTATGAAAAAAACGATGAATATTTTTTATGGTAAAATTAATATATATCGACATGTTTCGGGCAAACTCAATATTACTGTCTAAATATTTGTATGTGTAGAAGAAAAATAGACTACATTTTCTCAACAATGTGCAAATTTTATGTAGCCAATGAGAAAAGCGATACAAAATTTAATACAAACATTGCTATACGAATGGAGTCTTCATGTTTGTCAACAAAATGAAGAACAACATATGTCCATGATTGAAATGTATAAATGTGTGTTTCCTTAATAACATTATTACTTTATTAAAAAACAAAAAACACCCAGTTTCTACTGAATATTTAAAAACATATATACAAATAAACAAGCACTTATTTGGGGTGTAATCAATAATAATTACAAGTAACTTCAAAACTATATTTTCATTTTTGACTTATTTCGAATCTTACATTTATTGTTTTCCTGTGTATGTTCGATTATTATGTGATATTCGAATATTTCCTTTCAGCAAATACTTGGAGCTCTCAGTCGTTATTGACTTTATATGCCTTCTGAGCGCCAGACTTAATTGAACTCCGTGTGTCAGCATTGGCGGATCCAGGCAAAATCCAAAATCCCAACAATTTACGAATTTCCCAAAATGAACACCGCGAAACTTTTTTATTTATCTCTTCTCAGAATTTCCGATCCAAAAACCCGAGATTTTGTAAATGTCGAAAAATTCTCTGTGGCCCTCCATTGAAACACTTTGTCCTATATCCCAGGGGTAGTTACACATTTTTCTATGAGTGACTTGTACATAAAATTATTGATTACAAACAAAAGACAAAATAAAAATAGAAAAGTAAAAGCCTATTTTATTGGTCCAAGATCGACGCACTGGCCATCTCTACTATATCTCATACATAATATAGCAGTGGTGGCCAAGACGACGACCGCGTAACCATACCAAGTCACCTGCTTAATGCTTTGAAATATGAATTGAGTGTCTTTTAATATTTATACATTTTTTTCCCTTTTGTTCAAAATATTTTGCGCTTTGAATTACTACATTTTTATGTCAGCTTAGTACATACGGTGTTAGTAGACCGATACTGCTGATTTCAATATTAAGTCGCCTGCAGAGTTCAAAAATTTGGCGCCCCATGTAATAATATAGTATAGCGAATGTGAACTTGTTCACTACGTATGAACTTTATTTTAAGTCTTATTTAAAAATTAATTAATTAAGTCCTAAAAAAATGACAAAAAGAGCCTCGCTCATAATATAAAATATGTACAATAAATCTTTCCAAAAATATCCATTCCCATTTCTTATAAACGGGCTGTACAAACAGGCGCTTGTACCGGTAGTTTGAGTAAAATGTATGTTTTAAAACGATAGAAATTGTATTTAATCGCAGGGTGTTAGGATTTTTTTCTCGTTTCAAAACACATTGCGTAATGTTTGTTTTGTAATACGAGAAAGACATCGTACACACATCGTTAAAATAAAGTGTTTTTAGTTTTAAAACATATTATGCAACCATCGCATGTGAAAGCAGTGCTGCGCTGCTATGGGTTCGCTAAAATATTTTTTGTTTAGAGAGCTGGTTCTTAAAATATATTTTTTTTAATTATCGTAATTCCGAGATTGAATTTTTACATTATCACAAAAATTGATTCGATATGGATAAGGTAAAAACTTGCGGTCGTTTTGTGTTTGATAATTTGATAAAAAAATGTATATAAATTGGGGATTGGTATTTACCAAGGTGCGAGCCGGTTGATAGAATTTTAGTAGCACATCGCTGTATGAAAGCACCTAAGTGTACAATCCACTGTTGCATTTGGTGACAAATCCATAAATCAATATTGAAAAATTCACATTCATAGACCGATCAAATAGGACGATAAAATTTACATTAATACGGCTTTCATTCGATTCAATGTGTAACCGACGTTGTTTTTTCAAATATTTAGATTACATCATTATCAGCTTTAATCATTCTCAGTGTAGTGGTATTAATAATTAATTAAGACATTTTAAATGCATTTTCCATATTCTTGTGAAATTTGAGTGTTTTGGCTTTTTTAACAGTTGCAAGAATTAATTTAAATTTACTTCATTTGCAAATCTTACGCATAACGTGGTCAGTAGTTCCGTTTTAAAAAATAGACCTTCAATATTTTAAACCAAAAAATTGTTTAATTCCCTAAATAAATATTCAGCAAACAAAAATTGTTGATTAAGTATCACCTATATTTTCATACACATCTATATTTTTAAGGCCTGTATTTAATGGATCGGTATCTAATTCGAAGTGTGGTCAGCAAATAAAATAAATGGTCAGTAGTGTATCAAATGGTCAGTTAATATTATAAACGGTTCGTATCCAGTGTATTAGTATGAATGTGATCAGTTATTTAATAAAATGGTTAGTAAATTATGTAAAACGGTTGGTTATTAAATGAAATAGTCAGCAATTTAAGTAAATGGCTAGTATTATTTTGACAGCTGATGAATTTTAATTTTAATGATGGTCGAAATTATGAATAATATTATGAAAAATAAGCACATAAAATAGAATGATTTTTTAAGTTAAGGTATTTAAAAGCAGATAACATTATTTTAATAATTCTGAAGTATGTACCATAATGTTTTTTAACTGTTTGATTAAACACACATTGGCTTAAAATTATTGTTGACTCATTAAAAATAATAATACACGTTTGAATTGTATGAACTAATAGAAGTTTATATTTTTTTGACGTTGCTCTGCTACTTTAGAATAATTTAATGGGTGTAAATGATATTTTATTATAACATAAACATTCCTGCTTTTTGCCGAAACATAATAGTTATAATTTAGGCTATTATTTTTGAATATTCGTCGTCATATTTCAAAAATGCTCTATGGTTTGTTTTAAGTTTAGTTTGACGTTTATTCTAACCTCTATTATCTATGCATCTTATGTCAACTCACAGACTAGTATTTGCGAGGTTAGTTATCTTATCTCTGTAGTATCACAGATAATATACTAGTATAATTTTTCATACCGGACTTAGATTAGTATTTCGCCTGAATTACCGATTTCACTGGCTCGCATCTACGATATTTTCCTATACGCAATTACATTTAGTACCGATCTGTATCGTTATTAGCAGCATTCAAACCATTTTCAGGTATGAATAGAGTTGTTGTTTTAAAGCAATTTAGATCTTATTAAATTTATTTGACTCGTGTTTGAAAATTTGGTATTTCTTAAAATCATATTCGCTCCCTGTTCGAAGCGTATGGCCACCACGTGTTGTAATTGATAACAAAAGGTATTGAAAAGTCAAATTTTAAAACAGCTCTCGTTCCCAATTTACCTAGATTTTTTTGTTTTTACTAAGTTTGTGCTAAGGAAAAGCTTAGCCTCAATGATGCTTATTATTCCTTGAAATCAGGTTGGCACTATAAGAGGCGTGTTAAAACGACACAAATATTCGGGGTTAATGGCATTTAAAAAACGTGACGGTGAACAAAAGTAAAAAAATCAGCGTTGAATAGTGAAATAAAAATATTTATTCAAAAATAGGAGTTGAAGCACTACCCAAAAATACACACAAGCAAAAACTAGCTTTTTTCGATTTTTGGACATGTTTTCAATATTGTTTTTAAAATTTCATGTTAACTAACTCAATGATTGCCACATACGACATATCTCGTAAAATTGTTCGTGCTCAAATCGCCTGAGACGAGTTATCTCTTCAATAACTAATTAAATTAATAGTTGCAAATTACAGCCGGCATGCTAGGTAATTACTATTAATTTATATTAATTATCTACAGCAGCTAAAAGGTTAATACAATTTAAATATGAATCATATGTTTTATGAATCATTATTTATCTTCTTTACATGATATAATTTTATATTGTACAACCCTGATATCATATTCATAAAGTTTTGAAAAGGTCCTGACAGTTTTTGGTCAAAATTAGCCATTTCCAACCTTCTAATTTTAGTCAGATCCAGATGTTACAAATAAAATTGGTGAAATTCAAAATTATTTTTCGCTATTATTTATTACGTTCAAAAGTTTTTATTTTTACCAACTATTTGAAATTCTTGATTTTTAAATATTTTTTAAGAATATTACTAATTAAAACAAACCCTTAAAGAACGATGAATGAAAATATCGCATTTTTTCTTGAAAATTGGATTAAACTAAATTTTAAAATTACCTACTGAATTGTCCATCGTCTTACAATTTTTTCATTTATGTTCCAGGGTATTGATTGGACTTCTTCAATGGTTCGTCATTGCTGAATTTATCAGCTAAGAAGTTTTTCATATTAACTGTGTTCTATCTTATTATGCCAGCATAATTATGTCATGGGAGGAAGCAATCACTTGGCGGGTGACAGGGAGACATGGAGGTGCCGTGTGGCGGCCATATGCTCCACATAGGGAGCGGATATGGCCACAGAAGAAGAAGATCTAATTATATCTGTATACATCGGTACAAAAGAAGTGTGAAATACATCACAACAAAAAAATAACAATTATTTAATTCTGTATAATCCCCTTCCATGTTCTTTTTTAATTGATGAATAAGTTTTGATCTTGTTTTTTTTATTTAATCGGGTAACAAGAATAGTCCTTTGGAAGAATCTACAGACACATCGGTACTGCTTAAAAGCCTCCTAGGTTATCTGCATGTGTAACACAATCTCATCATACTGATAGATCGTTGGTTTGGAATTTAGCTCCCATGCAGAAAATTTCAAATTACAGTTGTAGGAGTACATGTCAAACAATACTCTTTCTCTTATAATAAGAATGCTACATGAATATGTCAACTGTGGAAACAATACAAATTATAATTTCGATGCAATTATGAACACCTGTATTATAAGTTTAATAATTTCAATGACTACAGCCATGCTCTTTTTTAATTATATGCTGTTGACTGATTAAAAATCAATTGCTTAGTATGGGTGAGATTCAGTGGTGGATTAAGCACTTGGGAGGCCCCAGGCGCAATACAATTTGGAGGCCCTGTTTTTCGGATTGCACAACGCGTTGCAATTTTTTTAAAGAAAATCCAATCAGCAAGAATTTTAAAGAAAATCCAACCCAAGCAGCAGGATACCCCACTAGAGATTCCAATGTTTTTTTTCAATACCGAAATATCGATTTTGAAAATCCAAACATACCAATATGTTGGTATTCAAAATTAGCTGTAATCGATTTTTAAATACACAGAAACCATTCCACGTTATAATAAAATTGTTAAGATAAATTAAAATAATTAAAAATCTCCCATGAGTTTTGTCAATATTGACGGGTTCCAGAAGTGATGAGTCTTTTAATGATGTATTATTATTTTAAGAAACCATAAGCTGTTTATATAAATATGTTTTCGATGACGGTTTTTCATATGAAATTCCGAAATGTTGAAATACCGATTTCGATATATTCGTCCGGTATTGCGATCGTAATGCACATTACTAAACATGAATAAGTATTGATAGTTTTATGTTTCTTAATTAAGCCACACAATAGCAAGTTGGTGTTCCAACATCACCACCAGTTGTGTATATGCAGCCAACCTTTTTATGGGCGCTTTCCATAATGTAACAGAAAAAATGAGTCTACCCCTTACATTCATGGCCTAAGTAGAGCTCCATGGGACTGTTTTTAACCATTTACTAGTGCTTGAAGGAGAATTATAATAATTAAGAGTGACTAGCTCAACCACTTAAATCTAGTTGATATGAAGTATCCTGTTTATAATCTGTATATTGAGAGCCCGTCATTTTAGAAGAGTCTACTGACTCCAGTGAGAAATCAAGCTTATGGCGACTTAAAATAAATTACCATTTTTTAAAATGCAGTGAAATTGGCTTTTATTGCAATCAAGTCAGACTAAGGCTCGTGTGAGGAAGGACCACAGCAAACAGTTGATGGGTCGAGCGTGTAGTAAAATAAGTCACATTGTCATTTTGAGATTAAGCCAAAACAAAAAAAAAACCTGATGCACACCCCATTATCTTGAAAGCACGCTTAGATTTAAAATGCACCTTTGCAATACTATAACATACGATACATATAAAATACCATAATATACAACAGACAGTATATAAAGTCATTAATAACCAAAATAACATAACGAAAAATTCAACCAAAGTTTAAAAAGTTAATCTGTTGTTCTTATCTGAACATTATTTTTGAAAACTATTCGTTAAATTTGTAGCGCTTAATTTAACGATTCAAAATTAAATGTTTAAATTTTGTTTACTTTCGTGAATTTTGTTAAAGGATCCCAACTATTCGTCATCATCAACTATTTGAATATCGAATAATAAAACTTAAATTATTCGAGTTTTTGAATAGTTAAGTATGAAATAAATTCGATTTAAAATTTCTATATTTAATTTATTTAATATAATCTTCATCTTCCTTCGGCAAATATTATTTCATTTTCTCCAGTAACTTCAGAAACAATTACAATTAAAATAGTTTGTCTAATGAATGAACTAAACTTAGATGTTAACAGTGAAGATTTTAATGAGATGATTGAATCTTACTCGGAACCTTTAAAAATGCCCATACATTAAGGAACTTTGTTCCCGGAACTATCTATGTAATTTCTCAGGAACTATGTTCCAGAGCATGTTCTTGAACATACGAGGGGTCACAGAAACGTCACCCGTTGAGGTTACAGTGCTGCGTCCGAACAAAAGTTATTTGATTTTATTGGATGCAAAAATTCGAGTAAATTTAACCGATTCAGTACCGTAAGGCCACTGGTGGCCGCTACATAGGCGCACCACTAATACCGTAAGGACACTTTGTATTAAAAATTATTCCAGTAGAAATTTTAACAATATTTCTTTTTGTGTGGCTAGCTACATCTATACACTATCTCTGCAAGAAAAATGAACCTTCTGCCGTTGGTTGATCTTATTGAAAAAGGTATTATTTTAGAAGTCGAACGGTAGGTGTCACTAAAGCTACCACTTATGGCGGAATCGATTTATACCTTAATTTCAATAATTTGTCCCTTTTACTTTTTATATATTTTTTTTTTATAAAAATGTAAAAATTATATTTATTTATGCTTGTGACAACCCTGAAAGAAAAATCAAATATACGAAATTTCGATAATGCAACTTGAAAAATTACAACTTGATATATCATTTTATAGGTAAACTTTTAACATAATGCATAAAATCCATGAGCCCTATTTTTAAAAAATAATCAAAAACATGTGGTATGTGAGTGTTCCTAAGCTTAAAACATCGCGGTACTGAAAAGGTAAATAACTAATGTTTATAGGCTTTCTACAGTTAAAATACAATTATTTAATCATCCACTATGACATCTTCTTCTTATACCATAGACAATTCCAATATAATTTATTATGGTCTATTGTTTATTTTGACACCTGTCACACAGGAAGACATTTCCAGAGATAACGAAATTTCAAAGTCGAAGATAAATCTCTAAAATGACGCGCGATGAGTTGATGTCGACGAGTGCTGCCTTCGTATATATTCTCGCAAATATTATTAGGTTTGGTAAATTTGTCATACTTCATCACACGGACTATTACGGCGGAAAACTTCATAAACTAAGCTAAAAACTACTCCACAATTTAAAATTATTATTTGAAAGCTTGACAATCGCCTTAAAACCTCACATTATTACGAAGAACACTGATAAATTATGCGAAATATTTTAGAGCAAATGCTCTAATAATTTTAAATCGTGGCGTTGTTTTCAGCTTAGTTTGTGAAGTTTTTCGCCACAATAGTCCGTGTGATGAAGTATGACAAATTTACCTTAGGTTTTTATGATAATTATTAGATGTATTCCACAATACGTCATATGTTTGGTATGAAGTCATGACAAAATATACTTTGCCAGCTCTTCTACCTTCCTCGTTTGTGCTCGGTTTTAGACGGTGAACATGGGAACCTATATCGGGTCACGCGAAATGTTCCGCAATACGACATGAACACGTGAATTTTGTGTTCCAAGACATGTTCTGGAATCATTAGTTCCTTAATGTATGGCCGGCATTATGTGCGTAAGGAACTGACGCCACAAAAGTGTGGACGACTTCATGCCAATGCAAAGTGCCCTAATATGTGGATGCGATCGAAACGAAAGCTGAAACGTCAATAATTGTGTTGTTATAATCAGAGACAATACTAGTTATAATGCAAAATGTACTATTTCCAAAATGAGCGATATTGAGTTAGGTATATAGATAGAGTAATTCAAGCCCAAGATATCGATTGTCCCTATTAGTTTTAATATAAAATGTCTTAAATACTATCGTTTTATACAATTTATAAATTGGAAATCGTATTTTGTTGGTGTTATTCGTTATAGTATTTGACTCTATCGAATAGTTTGATTTTTGGAAATAGTACGTTTTGCATTTATCACGAGCACGAATTTATCAGTCAATAAGTGTTTTATATTAATTGTGTTCTATCTAATTATACCTGTACAAAATAAGTGTGAAATATATCACAACAAAAAACTAACAAATATTTCATTCTGTATAATCAATCCCCTTGTTATTTTTTTAGTTAATGAATAAGTTTTGATCTTGTTTTTTATTTAATCGGGTAACAAGAATAGTTCTTTTGACCCCGAGACCCCGAGCGCAAATCTACAGACACGTTAGGACTGCTTAAAAGCCTCAGAGGTGATCTCTCTCTGAAACACAATCTCATCGTACTGATAGATCATTGGCTAGGAATTTAGGACAGTATCACATTTATCAATAACATTTTGAAATGACAGTTGTACGCAGGGCAGGCCCGTGAATTTTCGCGGTCAAATGTCATGCACTTAATTCTGGAGCGATCCACCAATCTGCGTCCCACTGATCATTCTTAGATCATTTTCTACAATGAAAAGAATAAAAGCATTTACTAGAAATAGTCAAAATGAGAACAGATTGTCACCTGTTGCATTAATTAATTACCTCTGCAAGCCGGTTCCAAAAATATTTAAATAATTTTCCATAGTCCTTAAATAGCTTGAGCTAAAAAAAAATCGTCCCGTTCTGAAAATTTCTAGGTTTTTGAAATTGACATTAAATTGTTTGAAAATCCCAAAATCGCCGACCAAGGTGCGAGCTGGTTGATAAAATTTTATCAGTGCATCACTAAATAAAGGTGTGATTATGCAGTGGGAGGAGCTTGTAAAAGAAGTTTACAGCGGTGGATCTTATGTAAAATTTTACAATGCAAAATACAAAGTACATTTTAATATAAAAATTATATGAAATGTTCTGAGCTTCGTTCGTTTACCCACATCTACGGAACAGGTTGTTACCAGGTTTATTGAAAATGAGCGGAAGAATATTAATTTTTTGTTTCTTAATTTCTACAGAGGGGAAAAAATGGGCATATGTCTGAAGATTCTATAAAGAAGTTAGCATGTAAGAAAATGATTACAAAAGAAGTAGTATTCTTCCCTGGGGAAAGTTAACCAAAGCCGTGGTTCTGCTAGAAGCAGGAAACCTGATAATATAACAAAAAGACGTTGCAGTTGTCCTACTTGTCAAACTTAATTAAGGTCCTTTATCATGTCAGAATGACAATGCTAAAATCCCGCAGTCGAGGTAACATCAGTGGCACTAAGTTAAGGTTGTCAGACGTCCCGATTAATCGGGACTGTCACCGGTTTTGAGTCTCGTGTCCCGGTGGCCCAAACAAACCTTTCGAGACGCCCAAAAGTCCCGACTTACAAAAAAATACAGGCATATTTATATTTAGAGACAAAATTTAAGAACAATACAAAAAATTGTATCATATATGCGAGTATATTTTCTCCATACCAGGAAATACATAATGGTAATGTGGAAAGGATTTTCTCGCTTATGGAAAATCAGTGGATGGCTGAGAGAAACATACTTTCATTGGATAGAACATTATGATCTCAATTGTTGCCAAATTTATGATTATCTATCTACTAACAAAAAGAAACTCTTGAACAAGGCCAAATCTAGTGAGAAGCAGTGGCGGTTCCTGACCTAAAATCTTGGGTGGGCTAGAGAAAAGCATATTTCTACTTCACCTTATACATTAATCTACAAGCAAATTAACAAATACTACGATACTACTGCAATGCATAAATTATTATATAATAAAATCAATGCTAATGTAACTAAGAAATAATAGAATTATAACACGGAATCCTTTAACTCGTCTCTTTCAAAGTGAAATAACAAGTACCTACTAAAAGCAATACAGAACTGTCACACTGAAAGTCAATACCTGTCACTTTCATACAATACAACGATATTGGTTTTGTGTTTCAATGCATAAGTATGTGTAATGGGCTGAATCAGTTCAGCCCCCAACGATCAACAGAAGTTTGACAGATTGAAACACAATCCTTTGTGTTTGATGACGTTTCCGTACATACAAATATAAAAAAAAATCTAATCGTGCTTGATTGCGCCCCAGTGTAAAGAAAAATTTCATGATATTGTCTGTGGTTACGGTCTAATCAAATAATAGCCCCTGAGTGGTGTTGCCAGAGTGACGTTGCCTTTTCCCTGTGAAGTATTTATAGGGTTATTGTGCCGAGGATAATTAAAAAAAAGATATTAAGTATATTCATTTGGGAAAGGTTAGTTACGCTTATAAATGTATTTATTTTGTTCAGCGGCCGAATTGCTGTTCATTTTTATTCAGCCATCTAAAGTTTTGGGTGAAAAATGCAGGTCGGGCTTAGCCCACCTAGCCCAGTACCTAGAACCGCCGCTGGTGAGAAGTATAAAAATATAGGTATAACCTATTAAAAAAACCAGCTCATATTAATATATTGTTTTTATTCTTTAAATATGTTTATGTACACTTTATATTGTATAATATTTTATGTTTGTTTTTTTTATTTTTTTAATGTTAATAACTGGTTTTATTTGTATTAATAAATGATAAATATTGAAATTTTAAAAATATGATACAATTTAATATAAATCAGAAAAAATCTGGGAGGAGGTGTCCCGGTTTGACCCTACACGAAGTGCTATCGATACCAGCTCGTGCACTCACTTCAAAAACTATAAACGTGACACATGCTGCAATGGGTACGCTGTACAGGGTTTTCATCCCAGAAACTTTCTCGGTATGGCAAACAAAAAGGCATTATACAATATGGCCATTAAGCTAACCATGCTGTACGCTTCCTCTATTTGGTCTGTAAGCATCCCTGACAGCATCCCCTTTTCCTACATAGGGTCGAAAATAAATGCCTGTGCATAATCTCAACCATAAAAAATGCTAACATGTGATACCTCCATCCTTTTTACAAAAGCCAAGACATCCAAGAGACCCTATGTCTAAACCACGCCAGCTTTGTGGAGAGTCTGAAGCTGGCCTTCACTTCGCTCCAATTTTCCGTGCTGCAAAAATCAAATATTTAAGAAATCAGCTCAAGGTATACTAGAAACTCGTCAAGATGATGTCACAGAATTTTTCTCCAGAGTGAAGTCAGACGAGAAAGAGGCTGACAGCCATGCAGGCCCTTATTTAGTCTTCCTAATAGAGAAATCTTAATGTTTGGTTGAGCGTCTGTGCTCATGGAAGGTAGTATAAACATTAGGGTAAAAATATCAAAGTATTTCAGTTCTACAGTTTTTATGTTATACGTTGATAGCTATTTCGGCTTTCGCCATCGTCAACATATAAAAATATATAACATATAAAAACTGTAGAACTTAAATACTTTGATATTTTTACCCTAATAAAATGGGTTCTACCAAGTAAATGCCAAATCAATAAATAAGTATTATAAACACTTGAAAACATTAGTCAGGCTTGTTTATTCAGCTAGAGACTAGGCATGTCAAATATAAGAATATTGAAAACTTACATTACGAGCGATATCTGGTAAGAATTGAACTTTTGTTGATGTTCAAAGCCTATCACTCTCGTAAGGTGTTTTTAAAAATTGTTTTCCTCACAAAACCGCTGACAGAAATTTTTAAAGAGATAGTAGGAAAAGCAAGGTAGAAAAAAAAGTTAAAACCTAGTTCTGACTAAGGTTCGAAATAGCTATCAACTACATATAAAATAATATTTGCAGAACAAAGTACTTTGCTATTTTTTCGCCTTATTCTATTATTTCAATGATTTTAATGATACAAACCGATTGTAGTTAAATGTTGTACAGATCTGTGTTGGTAACCTTTTATAATGGCATCTTTTTGAATGGAGACATTAGTACAATCAAACTAAAGTATATTCAAGAATATACAAGTGCACTTAGGGTTACATTACAATGTAATGAATATGTTAACGTCTGATTTTAAGAAACGGTCCCCTGAACTTGTAATTAATTTGTAATTAATTTTTATGTCTTAAATATCCTATATCTAAAATACTTTTTGACTTGTAGTCCATCATTAAGCTAAATTTTTAAGTGGTCATCAGCCATAAAGTTTTTTTGAAACTTATTTGTGTAAATAACTATCTGTTATTTGATTACTTGCAGTGCATTGTGAGGTCTGGTAACAAATTAGCATTTGTGTTGAAAGGTAAAGTATTAGGTAAAATAAAAAGTCTCTTGACCATTTATTATTAAATAAATTTATTTTCTAAAAATCTCATCTCTAATCGTAATCTAAAAGTTTAACAGTGGATGATGACACTACAAATACTATTTATTGCGAAAAAATGTTGCTGTTATTGTAAAATAATTTATACGCTAAATTTTGATAGACATCTGTTAACCATATTACCAAGCTTATGACGTCAAATACGCAAATGAACGTAAATATTTTAGTTTTCGTTTTCACCGTGTTTTCTCGTTATGAAAGTATAAATAGTTTTCATTAATAGATGGCAGTGTATGCGGTGAAAAATTCAGATGAAAGAAAAACCAAAATAGTAAATATTGAAGTGAAATAATAAAATTTGTTATGAATAATAAATCAGCCGTATGTACTAATATTTTTAAACATCATGAAGTATTGTGAAGAGTGAAAGCTTGTTATTAATACTGGTACACGCATACAGAATTGAAATAGTAATGCAGAACATACCAATTACAATTACATGGCATAAAAATATGTATGTAATACATACACTTAAAATTGTTAACGTTTAGTTATTTGTAACATTACTTACGTAGATTTTAATTAAAATACTTTTCAAATACAAATACGCTTGAAATTGTATTAAAGAAGTTTGTCATCACTATGTTTTTTTTCAATGAGGATTTTTCAAACATTTGTTCACTAGTTACACGTAAACAAATTAATGTTTAAATTATTAACTAGTTTTATCTCTCGTTAATCCGAGCTAATGCTGGAGAGGGCTAGCACAGATAATACGAACTATTTATTTTTATTTCGTTTGAAAATACTAATTTACCTTTCTTAATCAGGCCATTAATTTTGCCATATATACTTGATTTTGGTTTGCTTTAAAGAATCATTAAACATCGTTTTACTTTCAATTAACATATAATTTAGGTGCTTTTATATCGTTATATTCGAGTACCTGTTAATTGACGTACTGCAATAATGTCTCAACAGAACTAAGTGTTGTGTTGTGGCTAATGATATTATTACTTTGTTCTTCTTCTCTTTTGTATGATTGATTTAAATAGGAAATAGTGTCCAGATCACTCATTGGACGAAAACCTGGATCACGTGAATTGTATTTTGTGTGAATTTTGCATAACCTTTCTTTGTTATTTGATAAAAAATATTCTCCCTCTAGCGAGTTTTACTGTTTTTTTTTACTGACATTGATTTAATTTATATATTCAGTATTGTCATTTTTTCTTTCTAAAATTTAACCAAGTCATAATCTTCGTTACAAAAGATTGAAAGGGAGTACAGTGAGGTGAGGTAGTTTCGTTATTGAAATAACACATTGGTTTGAATTAAAAATGTTTGTTTTTAATATTATTTCAATTGTACGAGAAGGAGCATTATCTTACAACAATGCTTTGCGTGACAACTCATTACTTTAAAAAAAACCTCTTGTTGCTACAATTCATTTATGTTTGAACACATTTAATGATCATTTTCAGTGGCGGATTTAGCATACAGGAGACCCCCAGGAGCAATACAATTTGTAGGCCCTATTTTACGGATAACATAAAAACGTCAAAAATTTCAAAAATTTATATAAGCTATTTTTGAGGCCCCTAAAATTCGGAGGCTCCAAGCGCGTGCCTCATTTGTTTATAGAATAATCCACCTATTTTTTAAAAATGTTTATCGAATGTATGCTCGTAGAATCGATAGTTTACCTATATTAAATGTGTAGCAGGGCAGTATTTAAAGCTTGAGTTTAAGTGATAATTTTATTGTGGCTAACATAAATTACTTTTAAAGTGTCCACAGTCAATATAAGGTGGAAAGGCCTTATATCAAAAAAAAATAAAGTACTCATTTGAACTATTCCACTTTTATTTGAACCGTACCAGAATCGTATTCATTCATGACGAGCATTATCAGCTGATGAGGATTATTGGTTGGTAATTCCAGCGGTGGATTAAGCACATGAAATTTGGAGGCCATGAAAACGTTGCAAATTCCATGTAAAATAATAATAGTATATTACAATCTAAACAAAAAGTATATTTTTTATAAAACATAAGCTATTTTTGAAGCCCTTAAGATTCGGAGGTCCCAAATGCGTGCCTCATTCGCTTATAGCAGTGGCTTCCAACATTTATGTTATTGCGCCTCCTTCTGAAGAAACAAATATCTTCGCGCCTCTCCACCCTTTATTTAATATAGTAATAAAGACACGTTTTAAAGGGTAAATACATATTTTGAACTGTTCGCGCCTCCCTTTGCAATAGCCTCCGCCTCCCAGGAAATCGGAAATTGGAAATTGGAAATCGCTGGCTTATAGAGTAATCCGCTACTGGATAATGCTGTTCATGCTCTAAGCCGTTCCTGAAATTAGTACAAATTAGTGTTTTATTTTTTAATCCTAACATAAATATTTACAAATTATTCTAAATCAGTTTATAATATATATAAAACAAATTTTTAGTGCTAAAAATAATGTCTATCAAACTGCTTTTCAATAAGAAATATATACGCAGGAACTAAAAGAAATAGTCGCAAACTTGCTTCAAACTTGGCCGTGCTTTATATGAACCTAAAGTTGTATTTTTGATTTCAGTAATAAAAAAGTGTTTTAGAAACTTGCGACTAGCACTTGAGAGATTGCGAACTCTTCTTTTATTGTTTCGGGATACAATCGACATAAACGCAAGGCGTAGAAATAATACATATTGAATGTATTTTATATATAAAAAAATGGTTTTCTTTTGCGATTGAGAAAAAATGAGCTATTTCGTTAATATAATAATATAAAAAAATAACTTTCGTTGATGAGTATTTCCACCTAAAGACATAAACTTAAATACAAACCGTTTTACTATGTTTTAAGGAAAAATGACATGAAAAATACGAGCATCTGTCCGAGAAAGTCGCATATTATATGAAGTCTAATTTTTAATTTTCATTGGAATGAATTTTCTTTTATATGTTAACACTATTTTTACTATTTAATATTGTTGACACAAAAAAGGTTACATCGATTTACACAAACTAGTATTTACGACAACTTATAGTTAATTTTTTGTTTTATTTACTACATCCGCATAACATATCTAGACCATTTAAAAATATATAATACATTTTTGGTGACAAAAAAACAACCTAGACAATGAAAATGTATACAATATGACATTAAAAGTTCTTTCTGAAAAACACATTGCATTTTAACAACGGGTTTTCTTCCACAACACAAGAGGACATTTTTCTTGCGTTTTTAAAACAGATTTTCCTGTGATACTCTAAATATTGGAAATGGCTAAAAAAAGTGTGATATTTAAATTGTTTTTATAGTTTAATTATTGTCGATACTAGGGCATCTAATCACGGACCCTTTTTGTGATCCCCGGATCCCCGGGATAGACAATTTGTCCAATCCTGGAATGAACATTCGCCATCAAATCGTGTATTAATTCGGGATTGAGAAATTTTTGCTCGATGATTTTGAAATCATAGGATTTTTCAAAAAAGATAGCTCATTTTTCAAAAACCCAAAAATTAGCGGATTTGACAAAATTAAGCCAAAAAGAAAAGTAAAAGCCCTCGCGAAACTTGCTCAAATTTTCTCGAAATCCGGAATTAGTACTATGACAATTACGGGATCACAAAATTGGACGGGATCCCGGGATTGGAGGCCCAATTCGATACGAAAAGAGTTTAAAAAAGTTCTCAAAACCCACGCCTATACTGTATTAGAAATAGAAAAACAAGTTAATTAAGAGTCAGTAAGAAGGCCTTTAGAAATAATATTTTTAAAATACTGACATTTTCATTAATTATTATAAACGATGTAATTTATCGACTGACGTAAGTATAACATACAATATTAGGGTGATGTACTACGAAAGTTTGGTAAGATGTATGTTTTTATATAATGTATATTGTATGCACAGATGTGTCTCGTGTTTACTCTGCCTGAAAATATATGCAAATGATATTTTGATATAGCCCCGACGCCATAAACATCATACGACAATGTTAACAATATCATTGGTCTTTGTATAACAGATTACAATATACTAAGGTGCTCTCAGACGTATTCGAGATGATGTAATAAGAAACAATATTATTATAGCACCGTGTTTTACCATAAAAATAGTAGATGAGATGAAAATTGTTTTACTATGATTTAACTATTTGATTAAAATGATTAGGTGCTCCTCAATAAAGATAATTTAAATATTTCAATGAGTGAATCTTCTCTTCTTCGTCATCCATGTGCCAACTCGTTGATGTCTCCATGAAACCCTGCCGTATGATTTTTTCTTAGAAAATGGCAGCATCTAACGAGCAAATATCATATTGGTGGTGTTTAGAAGATTCATAAAACGATAAAGTCCAGAAAATTTAAGGAAAAACATGCAACATTCTGATTTTTTCAGCATATAGCCAACTAAGCTTGTAATTTCTGCGATATATCAACAAATCTTAAAGTTTAAAATATTGTTCATTAGTTTTGTCACTAACCCTTTCGGCATCTTCAGGCTTGCATGGATAAACTTGAACAAACGCTAGGTAAATAAATGTATCGTGTATATATTGTATAAGAAATAAATATTAATGAGTAATATATTAAAAATAAGTAAGAAGTATTTTGTATTGTATAAACGTCTTAATAAACTAAGAAGTAACTTCGTACCTGTAGCAGAAATGATTTTTCGATTCGAGAATCTATCAATTCGACACTTTTTTCGCCCGGGTTTCCGATAGCCCAGATCCAGAAAGTATTGTCAACCCCGAAATCCAGGGATCAAGAAAAAAGCGCGGGATTGGATACTCTACATGCAACTAAGTTTTGAGGAATTTCACTTCGGCACATCCCTGGCAAAGTTTTGAAAAGAAGATTCTGAAACCGTAGCAGGTTTTGTTTCTTCTTAGTATTTTTTTTATTTCATTCTTCCCGAGTGTCGAAAAATTAATTAGTACGGGTAGGGGGTCACGAAAAAACTTGAGACTCAAAAGGGGGCCACGGGCTCAAAAATGTTAGATACTATGGTCTAGCGCAGTGTCTGCCAAACTGTGTGCCGCAAAATGTCTGAAGGTGTGCCGCGAAGGAAGAAGCCTCAAAAGTGATAATTTTAAATAATGCCTTTTCATTTAAATTGTCTTAAATTTTAAATACACTAAATAAATATTTGTCCGGTTCGTTCCTAGTGGTCAACGCGACACAGGCATACAGCGCAAGTGGAAATGAAATAATAATAGGAGTTACGTCATTGTTTATCTAATTTAGGGCCGTGTTTTGACAGAATTCTTCCTAAAAATAAATTGCATCCTTCTTACTAATACAATTATTACCACCTATGTAAATATATGTATGTTGATAATATATTTAAAAAAATAATCTTCACTATGATTTCCTTTATTCGTATATATTTATATTAATAGCGTGTTTCTTCGTATTTTATTTCTGTGATTGATATCTATACATCAAATTCTGGGACCGGCGAAGCCGAGCTCCAATTTCCCTTTCATCTGGTGTATTTTGATTCTGCTTTTCCCGCGTAGCGTGCTGGATTTATCTAGGCGTAGGCGGGTGCGTGGTCTTTGGTTTTTGTTTTGTTTTTGTGGTGGTATTAGTTCTCATTCGTAGGCATTACAGGTGACACTGGTGGTTAATTCAGTAACCTGCAAGATCTGCAATTAATCGGGGTTATGCTTATGCAATTTTGTTTTTTTTTCTTCTTTTTCCGAAAGATATTTTATTTTCATTGTTCACTGACATCATCTGGAAAGATAGTTTAATAAAATAAATTTCCTTTCATATGACATTTTTATTTGGTGTACAGAGGAACAAATCGCACCACCGGTGTGCGGTGAGTTAAAAAAGTTTGGGAGACACTAGTCGCAAAAATCGGAGTTTTGGTGTGTATAAGAATCTCTTCGTATTTAAGTAAACTGTAGATTGGAATAAACAACAGTGGTAAAGCATACCTATCAGCTATTTTCTTAATTGGTCAAATATCAGTTTCCTTGTGTGGAAGTTGCGGCGCAATTTCCCTAGGGATAAAGCGTTTCGGTAAAGGCGCTCGCTTGATATGGCAAGACTGGCGTATCAATAATATGCATTATTAATTCCTCTCCGCTGTTATTGTTCCTCTGCTATTCGTTGTTCCCACCATTTCGGGTCGAGCTCGATTCAACGAACCGAGAATTTATTAGTTTTGGTTAACTCGTGGGCTTATGCATGTATCGATGAGTTTTAACGAACTCTTTGATAAAATAAATACGATGAGTCCTAAATAATTAAGCTTCCAAGTCTCGAGTTTATTTCACAAATATATGGGTATGGAGAGTTTTAGGGAGAAAAATGCGTAAGTCATACCCTAATGCAGTGGTTTTCAACATTTATGTTACTGCGCCTCCCTTTGAAGAAAAAAATATCTTCGCGCCTCGCCATCCTTTATTTCATACAGTAATAAAGGCACATTTTAAAGAGTAAATACATATTTTGGACTCTTCGCGCCTCCCAGATTGGAAATCGCCGCCCTAATGTGTATATTCCGGTTAATGAGAATTCCAACATTCTTGAGAATGTGAATCTAAATGTACCTGCTTATTTTTTGAGAAATCGTGGACATGAATTGTTTGTTCTCCCAAGGTGTAGAACCAACCTGCCAATGGGGATGCCACTGGGGAGAGCTTTGACGGTGTACAACAATATTGCTTCGGATGTCGACATATTCCACGTAGACGTGGGTGAGTTCCGACGAATACTATTTTTTATGTATTAGAGTAGAGTTCGTCGGAGCTTACTCAGTTGACTTCCTTGCTATTTTTTTTTCTATTTCTTTTAATATTAAATTGTACCATTTTTTTTTCTTGATTGTAAAAGTTTTAAATTTATAATTTGTCAACCTTGTGCAATGTTAATTAAATAAATAAATAAATTTGTAATTTAATTACAGAATATATATTACAGTATGCGCTAAATCAATGTTTGCATTATCAATTTTAGTCAATTGCAGTATACACGAAGGAAAAAATGACTTTATATAGTCTTTGTGTAGATTCATTACACAGACGTCAAGTCAAATGTGTACTTAATGTTGCCAGCCATTTTCCAATGTTCTACTTAACCGTAATGAGATACTTTTGTCCATGTCCGCTCCCAGTGTGAAGGATATGGTCTCCTAATAGAGCTACCTCAACAGATTTATTTCTATAAGAACTGTTTGTTACTCAGTCGCTCATTCTCTCTTTTTCAGAGAGAGAAGTAAAGATAGAAGGATTAAGCTAGGACAAGACTAGTGGTTAATTAATCGCTCTCGCTAAGTCCAGTTATTAAAGGATCGAAAGGGTGGGAGGGAAGCTTAGACATCACAAACACCCATTCCTTCGAACAGAAATCAATTACAGATTGTAAAATCCTGTTCGTACTGAGACTCGAAGTTAACCACTGCACGGGACTCGACAAATTACATAACCCAAAAATTTTAAACGTCTTTTTATCATTTTCTTTCTTTTTAATATATCTAACCTAACCTAAGCCGTAATGTCATTTATATTTTGATTAGCGCTTGTCAGACTAAGTTGTAAAAGTGATGTGAATTGTAATGATGTATGATTCAACTTGAACTGATAGTCAATGTATTGTACATTGATGCGATTTCACATTTTAACTATGGCATATATATATTATATTCACAATACTAACACAATCAGAATTTTTGAAAAATATTATCGACAATAAGTGAAAACGTACTGGAAAATCATAAGACAATATTTTTAGTTTTTGGTTATCTACAGCAGTGCTTCCCAACCTTTTTCATTCCACGGCCCCCTAAATCTAAAAAAAAATAATCCACGGCCCTCCTCAATTGTCTCCGTAACTCGTTTTTTTTAGCTCACCGACGAATTCGAAATCCTCAATTTGCTATACTTTTTCTACAGAATCCTAATTTCTCAATCCCGCATTACCGCGGCGGCCCCAAATATGGGAAGCACCGATTTTATAGACTTAAATATATAGATATTTTTACTTTCTACTGAATTTCGCACCCCCAAGGTTGGGAAGCACTGATCTATAATACACACTCCATTCTTTAAGTAGAAGGAAAAATTACAATATGTACTATTTAATGACAAATAAAATTAGGTTACTTTATGTTTTTCTTTTTTGATAATAAGTTGTATTTTTGAATTTTATGAAGACTATTTGAATTTTCCCACGAGAATTATCTATGCATACAAAGTGTACACGCTGCTTACACAATTTTACTGATTTTATTCCTCAGTTATTTTAAAAAGGCAATACATACCAATATTAACATTTATAATAAAAAATAAACGGGAAAATTGTCCCGTTTTCAATTTGACTTATTGATTGGTAAGTAATATTATATTTTTCTAAATGTTTTGAAAACAACGGAAAAACTATGAAAACGTATGATTGTTATCAACAAATATGTAGCATAGTCACTGTATACTTTTAGCCTGACGTGTAATCAAGTTGTAAAAAGAAACTTTCTTAACATATGCTTTGACATTTTTAAATTTTACGCGACGTCATATTTTTAATACATTTTACTAGAGGGACCTCTAGAATTTTATGCTTTCAGTTATAAGTATTGAAAGTTATGAAAAATACGCCAGATGCTTACTGCTGCAAAGTTTCTACGAAAACAAATATGGATTTTCTTATTATTATACTGACATTGTTCAGTTGATATAAAATAATTTATACATTCCGTCAAATATGCATGTTTTTTGACATCAAAGCTCACCACAAAAGTATGTCAACAGACCATTAGGCTCCGTTTTAATGATAATAATAATGATTCTTGTAGCGTATAATCAACAAATTATTTCACTGGCGAGACACAAAGCTTCCCGCTATATTAAAAATAAGCTCCCTTGAGACTTTCCTGTCACTCGGATATGTCATTAACGAAAGCACAAGCTCTAATCATTGCAATGTGTTTGACATTTTTTTTTGAATCTTTATACGCCATGGTTTTATAAATTTATTGTATTTTTTACAAGCCAGAATGCCCCGGGGTGAAAAATATAATACGAATGATACAATACATCTCGTGATAAAATAGAATAAAATACTATATTAATTAAAATTTTAGGCAAAATATAAATTTAAAAAAAATCCCGATAAATCAAAATATTTGAGGTTTATTAGGCATTCTTTTTGAAAGTTTATGCGTGTTGTTTTTGGGAAAAACATTTCAAAGTTTCAGTTTGAAAAATTGCTTGTTCTTTTTTTTATTTTCGTTCTCGCAATAGTAGTTTAAATATAGATGTTTGACATTTAATGTTTTTTGTGAAAAAAAAACATAAATAATTAAGACAGTGAGATAGTATTTTATAAAACAATGTCTACTTAAAACACGGTAAAACCATTTTTTGTTACTACAAATCAACAAAGTTTTAGGTTGGTTTGCTTAATGCGCTCTATCGCTAAACGAATTTTATAATAGTTGATCTTGTTACAAACATTTATTATCGTCAATAATGTCTTATGAATATCATTAAGGCATTTTGAACAACATGCTAAACATTAATTACAGTAATATTCAAATATAAAGATATTTTTTTAGCCATTACTAAAATATATTTATGTATGAAGTACAGAATTTTAATCAAATATCTGGGTTAATCGATACAAAATGTATTAAATTGCATTAACACCAAAGATTATTGGTCATTTTAATTTTATTTTGATATTATATCTAAATCCACTTTTCAAAAATTGATATTATCACAATGAAAACTAATTAATTGAATGTTTCCGTCCATGATACCAATATTATCAAAGAGATAAAAAATGATTTTACCATTATTCGTTAGAATCCAATTATTTATAATTGGTAATGTTGGGTTATTTTTTATATTTATTTTCAGGAAACAATTTGATTATAATTAAATAATGCTGGAATTATATTTTCAAGTGGGCGTTCGATGCTTTAGACTAATTAACTTTGTAAGTTGATAGGCGAATTGAATTATGTCGTTAAATTTACTCTAATACCATAATTAATTAATCTAATTAAATGTTAAATCAAATCATTATCGGTCTTAAACAATATAATTGATTTTGCAATACATTAAATGCATAATTATTTACTTTGAATTTTATATATCAAATTTATAATTAATCAGTGTTAATAATTCAATCTTACTGTCAGATAAATAATACTTTATTATAAGGTCAGCAAATCAGGATGTCTTGTCTCAGTCAGATAATTTTTGAGGATAGCTAAGATTTATGGACAAAGTCAATATTTCAAAATGTAATTACTGTCAAAATGTACTTGAAGCGGCTACGAAAAGGGAGGGCCACGTAATTGAATAAAATAACGTATTTGGTGTTACAAGTAATCATTACCAATGCACCAGGTATTATGAATGTTTAAAGCATTTTTGCACAGTGTTCCGCTATTAGAACATTTTGCTTAATAAATTATTTTTTAATGTCGCTCGAGATCGTCTCGAAGAAATCAGACATTTAAAATTGAAGATATCTAAATATACTTTTGAGTTTGATCGTTTGGGTAAGCTTTTGTTCGTTTGACCACAATGGACATCAGTAATGTTTGAGTGTGATTATAGCTATAAAGCATAGCCAGCCAAATTGTAATTGACTATAAAAAAATGTTAAATATTAAAATGCCCCGTAGCCGAGTGGTTTTTTTTCAAGAATTTCGGTTGTGCGTACATATAATATGTCATAAATATTTTTAAGCGTAAACTTATTTTAATAAAACAAAAAAACGTTAAATTTTAATCTTTAAAATTATGTACATTCTCAAGTTTTGTTACTAACGACCCGGGTTTTGCCTTTCGGCATCTTCAGGCGTTCAAGTGCACGGATGAACTGACGCTTAGTTAATGAATGTATCGTGTTTATATAACAAATACATGTATCACTAAGCTTATAGCCATTGCTGGCGAAAAGGATTAACCCATGGGAATGGCTACAGATTTGAATGGTGTGTCATTTTAAGAATTATATTTATTTTTGTTTGTCCCATATATTATATCGAAAAATGTTTTGATCAAATTTTGTAACTTTTTTTTATGCTTATTCAACATCAAAAACTTTTGAAACGTGTAAATGAATTTATTTATAATAAAACACATTTATTCTTATCATGCATATGAAATTGTTACATACGGCGTTGTTGGAATTAAGTACCTTCGGAAAAAGTAAAAAGTTATCTATTGCGAAAACACTCGCAACTGACGTACTCCGTAAGGGCGCGGCCTAGTGATATAATTTGCCTGACCTTTCGACCGTATTTATTCCCAGTCGTCCAAGTCCTTCCACCACGGCAGTACCTGAATACGGGGCATGCACGGATATTGCTGGTCGCATATGCCAAATTATTTGCGGATGACCAGAGCTGTTGAAAATAGACACGAGCCTGATCTCTCTGTTAATTATGCACTACTTCAATATAACAAAACGGCAATGCTACATAGCAACAAGTTTTAAAATTGCAAAGGCATTTTCTATCTAAAATTAGAGTTCAATAATGCCAGAGTGTGCATTCTCAGATTTTGCTGGATGTCGTTATATTCTATTTTTCCAAAGTACTGTTAGATGTTTATATGAATATTGATACAAATAATAACTGTGAAATATTGTTGTTTCACGATTTATAAGACAGTAACTAATTATTTATTACTTTCAAGGCGTTCATTGTCAATAATTTGGTGGAAATGCATTATATTGAAAAAATAAAACAATTATTTGTACTAATTCCATTTTTATTTGATTTTGATAATCGGGAACGGTTTTGCTCAAGTATTATCAACTGATATTATTGACCGGTAATTGTTTTATAATTTATTTTTTAATTCTCATTTTTTACAGACATGCTGATTGTTAATATACCCACCTCCAATGGCGAAATTTAAGTTATAAATATAACTAAAATTGAATAACTTAAAAATAATGAAAGATCGGTGAAAAAAAACTATGTTATGGTTAGCCGCCTGTGTGGTCGAGTGGTCAACGTTGTTGGCTTCGGCTACAGAGGGCCCGGGTTTAAATCCCGGTGCGGACAGTTTTATAAATTGATTTTTCAATCGATTTATGAATTTCTGTTCAAAGGCATGGATGTATGTGATGTCTTGAACTCCCCCCTCTCAGCCCTCCTATCCTATGAACGGGGCGTATCGAGAGCGATTAACTTACCACAATGTCCTAGCCCTTTCCTTCTATCCCTACTCTCTTTGGAAAAAGAGAGGTTGAGCAACTGAGTAACAAGCAGTTCTCGTAGAAACATTTCTGTTGAGATAAACTCCATTAGGAGTCCATATGCTCCACATTGGGAGCGGACATGGTTTAAAAAAAAGTTATGGTTAAAATGGAATGAATGTGATAAAAGAAGAAGCTTTAAATAAATATTTACCATTTGCCTTCATCTCGAGAGAAAATTGAATTTATTAAGAAATGAAAGACAACGGATGATGTGTCTCCATATGGTCGCAATAGAAATTTCATCGTAGTAAGTACGCCAGTAGTAAAGAAAATATGGAACGATATAAAAGCTAATTACTAAGTGACGAATTGCGAGTGAGATCGTAACAAATGTAGACATCACACTCGCAATTCACACGTTCATATTAAACAGTCGTTCTCGACTTACGACCATTTGCACTTACGATAGAGAGAAAAATCATATAAAAAACATGATTGTACGTAAAGACCAAATATAAGATTGTATGTTATCGCTCACGCTGTCAACAATTTTAGAACCCAAGCATGATATTACGAGTTCAATTCGAGAAAATTTTACAAATTTAATTCAATAATTCAATCGATTATTTAAAAATAATTTTAAACCAAAATTTATTTTAATGAATTTAATTATAAAGCTACGTAGAAATACATTATATAAAAAAATAAAAATATACTAAAGCGTACAAAGACCAGTACAAATCTATTAAATAAGTTTTTGGTCGTAGTTAGTTAGATCTGTCAATAAATTTAATTTGTTTATTCAATCAGTTGAAAGTATGTTATTCTTTATTATTAATGTATATTAAATGTGTTTAAAGTCTAGACCAGTGGTCGGCAATCTTTTTTGATACTGGATAAAAAAAAATGTTTTGAAAAATAAATTTGGTAAGTGGGTAAAAGTTAAAAATATTTTTCTACCATTAATTCTTTTAAAAAATCATTTTTAGAAAATAATGCATAATATATTTGCATGATATATATGTGTAAATACAAAACACACATATACTATTGTTATTGGTGGCTTCCTTGGTCGTCTTAAATAAGTAATTTGATAAAATAAATACTATCATAATTTCTTGTCGGGTAACTCAAAATGCGATTCAATTACCCGCGGGTAGTAGGTTGCCGACCACTGGTCTAGACCAAGCATACCCAAACCTAAGCCCGCAGGCTACATGTGGCCTTATCGACGGTTTTGTGTGACCCTTTCGGTGCATTCAGCTTTCTATATATTTTTCATTTTTTATTGGTATAATACATTAAAAAATGTATTACTAAATTTGCGATGAATTTTTGAAATTTTTGCCTGGGTGTTACATTCCGCTACCAGACATTTATTTGTAGTAATGCCAATTTCTAAAGACCCCAAAGAATGTTAGAACTATACATTTACAGACCATGATCTTTTGTTGATTACTAACTAATAAGAAAGTGTTGAGGGATAGCGGAAGCCGACAGAGCATGACAGCTTGAGATGCGCCGGTTACTATCTAGCTCTAATGGTCAGATTATATTTTATTAAGGATTTAAAAACATAAAAAAAAATATTTTAATTGTAAGCTGTTTATTTATTATTAATACAAAAACATCGTATCATTAGTAAGTATCAAGTGTGCCTTATCAAAAACAAAATTGTTTTATTTGGCCCACCAAGTGATTTCAGTTGGGCATCCATCTTCCTAAAATTAAATAATCAATTCCGCCATCTGAAATGGTTGAAAGTTTTTGCGTAGCATCTTTATAGCGTGCAATATTGTTCGAACGCCTGAATATTAAATTTAACGTGCGATAACTTTTGAATGCAAGTAGAAAAGCCAATGTAATAATGGACTTCTTGGTAAAATCGTTGTTATACTCGGAATATACGAAACCAATGAACCAACTTAGTAGTGATTCATAAAGGAGGGTGGCAAAGTTTCACTACCGAAAGAATAATTTTCCTATATTACGGTCACATATACATATTATCAAAATTAAATGTCAAATAATTTATTCGAATTACTGTTTTGAATTCCCTTTTCTATTGAAAGATTTTCACATCCAGTGCAGATTTTCAACGCCTCGCTTCTTGGCAAAAAGAGTAAGCAAACATAAATTGATTCAATTTAAATGGCCTTTCGGAAATGTAAGCCATTGATCACAATCGTCTTACAATTTAATCACGGTTAATGGAGTTTGTAGTTTTAGATTTTAAATACTTTTAGCGTATACTTGTATGATATTATAATAATTAGGCAGTAAGTATGTTTTCTGTAAATCTATTATAATACGTCTATATTAAATAATTATTTACGTCGTAAGCTTAAAAAATATTAAGTAATGTTTTATTTAAATTCATGCCCGCATTGAAACATACTGCCTTCTAATGGAGGTATTTTAACAGAAATTATTTTCTGCAAGAACTGCTTGTTACTCAGTTTCTCAATCTCTCTTATTTTTTAAAAGGAGTAGAGGTAGACCGAATATAGGTAAGATATGACTAGTTGTCAGCTACTTGCTCTCACTTAGATCTTTATTTTAGTATTGAAAGGATGGGTGGTACTATTTAGACATCACAAACACTCATGCCTTCTAACAAATTGAAAAATGCTGCTTCAACTGAGGCTTGAACCAGTGAGATCCGCCATTGAATCAAAGTATGTTCACCACGGCTAGGGCCTGCAATACCGGGATTCCAATCCAATTCAGTGATCCCAAAATCGTGGGACTATGACAGTAGTAATTCCGGGATTGAGAAAATTAGAGAAAGTTTAATTTGTAAATCCTGCAAGAGCTTAAAAAAAGCTCCCACGCTGATAATTTTGGGAAATACCAAATTCTTGGGATTTTGAAATCTTCATGAAATTGTTGGAAAAATCTCAGGATTTCAAAATTGCCGAGCAAAAAATTCTAAATCCCGAATACCAATTTATACACGATTTTATGTTGAATGTTCAATCCCAAAATTCCGGGATTACAAGAAGGCTCCGAGATTGGATGCCCTTACCACTGTACTACGGACCAGTTAATAAATAGCTTCTACGGACGAACTTAGTTTTTAGTCTTCATTATAAAGAAACACGTAAAAATAGATAAATTAACTGTTTCTACGTAAGTGCTTCAGGAATTTTATTTTTCATCTTACTCGTAGAGCTTATATTATTATTCTTGTAATACAATATTTAATATAAATAAAACATTAATGTTTACGTAAAAATTTCGTGAAGAAAATACAAACCATCCATCATAATTGTTATGTTTTGAATGCGTACAACATAAAATAATAAAAAAGACAATTCGTTGAACTGTTATAATATATTATGTCAAATAGAAATGTAAGAATATCTCGGAAACAATTCAAATCATGTCGACAAGTGGTAGTTTTATTTGGTATTATAGATTAATTTATCACATAACTATTAAATTAATTAAAAATAAATATATGGTTCTTATATTTCAATGCTTTTGAGTTTAAGTAGCCGAGAAATTACTGTAATAGTGACATATTTTTTAAACTATATCCGCTCCCTAGTAGGAGTAAATGGCTACCACATGGTTCCTCTAAGATTCTCTATCCTGCCAATCTCTTTGCTTCTTTCCATGTCATCCCAGCGTCTTCTAGCTCTGCCAAGCACATCCCAAGGATGGTAAAAGAGACAGACTTTCTCGAAGCATCAAAGTCAGATCCATCGTCAATTCTTCACTTTAGACGTGATAAAATTTGGATGTATATTATATTCTAAGAAATAATATTGACTTCAAATGAAACAAAAAAGCTTTTCCGGCTTGCCATGAAACGATTTTTTAGATTCTATAAAGACATTTGGTCAAGTAAATCTTGAAAGAATGTCGTCGTTGTATTTTCGGAAAGAAAACTGTTTTACAAACCTGCTTTGAGAGAACCCTATCATGTTTCTCGAACCAGAAACAATTGAAAATGGCATTCAATTGTTTATTGTTAGCGTACTCTACAAAAACTCGGGTGTTTTTTTTTGTGCTTTTTTTTCGAATGATCTTATAATATAATAAAATAATTCAATATTTATTTTTGTAAAATAAAGTTATGAAGCTGTAAAAAATGATATGTAAATGAAGTTTGTAACATTATTTTATAAGAAATTTTATAAAATAATTTTGCGGTAAGATATAATAAAAATTACCTCTCTTTTATTATTGGTATTGGATTCGATAACCATGTTTTTGTCAAGAAATGGTCAGTATTTATGTTTAAACTCTTTTAATCAGTGTTTTTTTTTAAAGGTGCCGGAACTCACTTCTTGCTATTTTTTAAAATCATCTCCGTTCGCACATGGCTTTTTAATTGAGGTTTCTCAACATAAGATTTTTTTCAAAAACTGCTGATTACGCAACTTTAAAATAAATAAATATATCAAGCTTTAGACCTTTTCTTCTGGTCACATGGTAGGTCTATGAACCTGGTATTTTTTTGTATCATGATATTAACTTACGAGTGTTACGATAACCGTCACATGGCATTCAAAAGGAATCGAAAAAAGGAAGGAAAAAAGATATTCGGAACGCCATCTTACATGAAAAAACCCTGCTTTAAATTATATTAATCTCATCTATTACATAATTTATTATATGATATACAATGTCAATTTGACAAAAAGTACGTAAAAAGATCGTCAAGAAAGCACTTCCCACTCCTCTCGACGCGAGTTTAAGAAATACTAGACTTGAAAACAGTTTTGGTAAATAAAGTTTACGACATTTTCCATTTAAAGATTTGCCTCTAGTTGGAATATTGAAAATGTTAAGTATATTACATTATTATGTTATCTCATATGTTGTAGCGTTTATCTGGTATGGGTGAAAAGTAATGAATTTATTATACCTCTATTATACACTATTTCCCGAAAAATCGTATCACATTACATCTGAACTGTTGGGTAATTTCCACTAGAACACGTTTCACGAATACTTTATTTACCTTAAGGTTTCTTTTAATTAAAATCATAAACAACACTAACGGTTTTTTTATCACTTTCCATTTCCCTTTATAACGTAAAAACGCAAAATTTAATTAGATTTTTTCTGGAAAAGTCGAATTATTATAAGCGCGGTGACCTTGGATATTTCGTTTTTGTAAAATAGATGATTGTACTTTCTAAGAATCTCGTTTTCTATAAAGTTTCTGGTCAAAATTAAATCACATATATATTGTCTTTAGTTACCCTCTGTGGTGGAAACTGTGTACTAAAAAAACATTTCGAATGAAGTAATGGAAATAACGGAAGTAGTGCATTGATGATAAATACTAATTGGATTTATATTTGCCCTGAATTAAGATTCATACAGTAAAGTTACTCGTACTAAAACATCGTAGCAAGCTTTTCGTTTCCATTAATTAATAGATCTTGTGTATGTCGAGTCCTATCGTGCAGTGGTTAGCGTTGTAATCTTTCATGCCAAATTAAACGGGTTCGAGTCGCATTACAAACTAATGTCTAAAAAAAAGATGTCTAAAAATTCCATCCCACCCTTTCCGATCCTTTGATAACTGGGCGCAGCGAGACCGATTACTTGACCACTAGTTCTGTCCTAGCATTATCTTTCTATTCCTATTATACTCGCGACTGAGTAACAAACAGTTTTAAAGTTAAATGAACTGTTAATTACTTCCTTTTTTTAGCCATGTCTACTTCTAATTTTGGACAAGTTTTTCTAAGAGAACTGCTCTCTACTCAGTTGTTCAACTTCTATTTTTCGAAGAGAGTAGTGATATAAGGTTAAGGTTAGGACAGAATAAGTGGTTGACTAATCGTTATATCTGCGCTTCGTTTTACAGATCGGATAGCTAGAAGAGAATTTTAAAAATAAAAAAAACATCCATACTATCGAGCAGAACTCCACTGATCTTACTGAGCCGAAAGCACTACAACCGAAAACAACGAAGTTGCTTTACTACGCACTCGACGTAAATAATATAATTCTGTTATATCCAACCAATTTGTCTGCTTTTAATAATTAGAATAATATAATTCTAATGGAACATTTCAGCAGCTGCTCAGATTCAGAACTGGTTGTTATTTATTTGCCAGAATGCTACTGGATACTGTTTTTAGGATAAGTTTTATTTAAGTGTCTGATACTGGCATTCGAATATCCTAACCGTTGACGCCAGAAATCACAGCAAAAATATCGACTTTACGACTGCAGGATTGAATTAGCTTCCCTTTAATAATTTAAAAGATTTTCGTTAAAAATATCTGGAGTCTATTCACGCCACTTACAAAATGTAAAAGTTGTATTGCGATGGTATAATAATCACTAACTTGGTGAGTTTATTTAAAGACGACAGGAAGGAAAATTATTTGTATTATATTTTATGTGATATATCAACACAAAAGAATTATTGTATTAAATAAAAATTTCTGCTTTGCTATCAAACTTCACTCTCTCGTTTTGCGTAATAAAAAATCCAAATATCGCCAAAATCTTCTCGGCGAAATGAACAAAATAAATCTGGTAGTTATAAAAAGATTTCTGGTCATAAAATGTTTGAGTGAGTGAATGCCGTGGAATGATATTATTATTTTCTCCGTAGTGTTGTATGATATTTATGTTGATGGATCATATTGTCTGACTATCAATATAAAATATTTACTTTGAGTTATTATATAGAATATCTAGTATTTTTAACTTCTGTACTTGATTTAATAACTCTTAAAATGATGAGATTTTCATTATCAGAAAAAGCATTCAATGACAAAGAAAGATTTTCCGATGTCCCAAAGGAATATCTGACACTCACTGTGAAAAACGACCCTTTTCTGGCTGGTGGAAAAGGAATAAGGAATGTTTTAAGAGATAATATAGGAAAAAAGGAATGTAGGATATAAGCAGCGATAAGGATAGCAATCGATCACTGATATCTAATTTGATTTGTTTTGGCATATTAAAGACTATTGTCTATTGAAAACGAGACTTTTAAGATAAAGTATTATTTACAAACTATATCACACACGAATAGTTTTTCTTTGTTTTACGAATTTTCTAGAAAGCTTTTATTATTTATCTCACAATTATTATCGTAGACGTTTTCGCTAAAGCGTAGCTTAAATTTGTTTTTCGCTGAGCAAAGATTGTCTATTGAATATTGAATATTATATTATAGATTGTCGGGTCATATGGCGCAGCGGTTAACGTTGTGAGCTTCCGTGCCGGACTTTACGGGTTCGAGTCCTAATACAAAATAGCATCTTTTCGATCGATTTATGTTCGAAAGCATGGGTGTTTGTGATGTCTGAAAATTCCCTCCCACCCTTTCCGATCCTTTAATAATTGGGCGTAGCGAAAGCGATAGCTAACCACTAGTTCTGTCCCGGCTTTATCTTTCTATCCCTGCTACTTTATTTATATAAGAGAGGTGGAGCGACTGAGTAACAAACAGTTCTCGTATAAAGAATTTGTTGAGATACCTCCATTAGGAGGCCACAGGCTCTATCTTGTCTTTGGGAGCGGACATTGATAAAAAATAGATTGTATTTATTATTGTCTGTTTTGTACAAAGTTTGTACAATTTAACAATGCTGCAATTTTACAATAAAATATTTGAGTATGCAAAACGAATAAGACATACATTTAATTTATTAATCAAATAACGTGTAGTAAATATTTGATGTAACATTTTTGTGTAATTGAATCAAATTTTTTATGCTAAAAGTAAAGTTTTATTAGACTGTTGCCATTCATGAATAATAAGCAGGATGTAAGAAAATTGTCTGATGTTTGAATGGAGACTGAAACAAGATATGTTTCATACAAACATGCACAGCTCTAAATGTAATACATTCACATTCACAGGCGATAAAGATTTCATTTTATATGTTTTAAAATCCTGCGATGGTGGTTGATTTTTTTACGTTCGTACTGGAAGATTCGTTTTGGCTTACGTTCCAACCTTCCCGTGTAATATTCTCAAAGAAAATACGATGTTAATAAAAAAGCTGTAGGAATTCTTCGTACAAAGTATTGCGGCTCTTTCATATACATTTGTACAATTTTATACAACCGCCTCTTTGCTTCGTGTAGAAACAGCGGCGTTGTTGGGAAACTATCACGAAATAAAGTTATTTTCAAACAAAACTTGTAAAAATATTTTTTTCTTCAATTAAGCTTTTTAATGACAAATTACGTATTTAAAGCATAAATTGTAGCATATTCAAAAGAAATTGTTGGTTAATTTACATGCTTAACGAAACACTAAAAATTAGGTCAAACCATTTTTACAAGTCAAGAAAATCAATACTGCATTAAGCTGTGTTAATAAGAATTTTCTTCGAATGCGTCAACTGCTTTACAATAAACATTTTTTCTTTTTGAAAATTTACAAATTACGGCGAATAAATTATGATTTTTAGCCGAATACTCAGTATTTTAGAATCAATCATAAATTAAAGTGATTGAGTTACATTAGTTGTCGATAAATAGTCGTACAATATGGAATTCTTCCAATAACTTTTATTCATAGTTCATTCTAGTCATATTATTTTAAATAACCAGGTGCAAAAATTTCCAGCCTAAGAGGTCATGGAATTATTGTTTATTCTGATATATATCAAACGATAATGTTAAATTTATCATTATTAACTCTATCTAGATAACATATTGAAATATAATGTAACGGGTTAATCCTGAATTATAAAAATTCTTTTCCTCAATGTTCCTCAATGTTTCTTTTATTATTTATATTTTGATATATAGAAAGATTGTGAAGAATAAAAATGTATTATGCAGGTTGTGCAAAGTGAGCATTTAATAATAAATACGTGACGTTTGTCGTTAGTTTTTGTTGATTGTTCTTTTAAACATTTGGTGTTAATTTCATTCAGCAATAATATGATTGCATCGTTCGGTTAAATATCATTTAATTATTGAACTATCACGAAGGCTTTGAACGCGTGCTGATAAACTATGCAATAAATAAAGAAGTCTACGCATGAAGTTTTTGCATTTATATTTTAGTAGATTCAATATTCTGTGAAAGTTTCGACGTCTCTGAAACGAGAATACTGTAGGCTGAAAAGGTGGTCACGCAAAAGCATGCCGGGTAAAACAATTTCCCTCAAATTATGAACGTACGTCAGGGCATAAAAGAAAAGACCCACGTATGTGTAAAGCCGTATATTTATTTTAGGATTCGACATTGAAGGGTGCGTAAGGCATCGATATATATGCCAATTTTTCAACGGCCCCGATCGTAAAAAAATGAAACCCATTAGCGGAAATATACTCCGTAATTTTATAATAAAGTGCACGTATTTTTTATAACAGCTTGCGCAAAAAATGTGATACATTATTTTTTTTTATAAATCATAAAATATTTGAGAAAATGAGATTTTTGTTCACAACAGTGTTTTATGAGACTTTGTCTTGTAAACTTTATTCTTAAAAAAGTATAAATTGATATTATGTTCATAAAAAGCAGTAGAAAAATATATTTTACTAAGGATTTCCGGGACTTCCTATGACTTTCCACATAAGAACGAGTAGTTTTTTAAACTTATTGGTTTGTCTTTTAACGTCTTCGGAAGATGATTATCGAATCGGTTGTACTCGGTCAGCATCAGGTGCTTCTTGTTTAATGCATGCAATAATACGGTACTTTACAAAAATAAAGAGAATCCGTTAAATGTGTGTTTAAAACAGATGTCTGTAGTTAATACTAAGGGTACGGTGGTTGACTTTGTCAGGAACTCTAAGATAAGAGAGTGGACTAACCAGTCCTGTATCAAGACGAAAATATAATAAAAAAAATGTCGATGAACATGGCACATGTGCTACAAATGCACTTAGAAAGTCTGAAATCTGCCTGTTTCTTTTTTCAACGGGATGGATTCCGTTGTCGTAGAAGGCTATTGCTGCCCATCCACAGGATGTGGTGGGATGACCGAAGAGGAACTGGCGGGGGTAAAGAAGCTTGAAGGAACGGTACGTTGGCCATATTTTACGAATATATAGAAAGCGGATATGGATAAAAAAATAAAATCATCTCAAATATCTTTTTTTCGAAAGTCTCTTAACATCTAGACTTCAACTTTGTAAATGTTGTACATTGTGTGTTCAGGTTTGAGACTCGATTACAGGAGAGATTACTGTTTATATGGGTTCCTAGTGAACTTGAAGTGAAAAACTAAGGTACTTGGCCTGTTCCTTAACCGACGTTAGTCTATTGACGACCATTAAATCAACTTTTTGCAAAATTTACACACATTGTTTATTGAATTATTTTACTCGTGTTGAATTGATAAATGCTTGCCAGATTTATCTCTGAAAAGTATTTTTTTTTTTTTTTGTTAACTTTTATATTCTACACAAAATTTTGAAAGAAAATCTAAGCTACAATATTTTTTTATATATTTATGTAAGAATTAACCATAAAGCTTGATTTTTATGTCCAACCATCATTTCTTCAAGTTTTCAAGTTTTATTACAATAAGAAAATATTTTGAACTCCTGTTCATTTTAGATTTAGTAACATGGTGAATGTTCGGTTTTTATTGGCAAAACAATGTTTCCAAATATTTTGCCATCTTTACTTTAAAAAGTTATGAGAAATATTGTGTAGTTAAAAATGTAAATAACCTACAATTTACACAAAGAAGGTAGATCAACGGCGAGGAAAATTTCTTTTATAATACATTTTTTTCTTAAAAGTTTAAAGGGTTCGATAATTGAATTAATAAACTCCTTTAAAGTATACCAAGAGATAACTTTGTGTTTTATTAGAAAAAATGCGTGAGTTTGACTTATAAATAATGTTTTTCTTTTATTTTAACTTCTCTTGACTGTTTCAAAGCAATTTAAAGATTTTTAAAAAATTTTTAGTCCGGGTTAAATAAAATTATTTGAGAAAAGTAACTGAATGATTCAATATTTCTACGTTCAAACAATATAATATACACATAAAAAATCGAATGAATATATATGTACGTTATATTTAAAAATATAATCTTCTCAATTGTAAATTAACTTTTTTTATGATAAGTAAATGTCTGAGAAGAAAAACAATTTTGGCTTTAAATTTATCACAGTGCAAAACTAACACGACTAATTAATATTGTAGATATAATTTTGTGGATAAGTGTTGAATACTGTCAACACCGTATACATATAACATCGAGACAGGCTCTGTGTTATACAAGTTTTGAGTTCAGTGCACAATTTGGGGCAAGGCTTGTTCTTGGTATAGCACAAAATCTAGAAACCAAACATTGCCTCATCAAGACTTTTTACATGATACATGAACAATCTAGTTAATTTTAAATAATTGTACACATATTATCAATAACGTTTGTCTATCGAATACGATGTTATATAATTATATATTGTTTACATGCATGTGCTTATTATTTTTTGTTCGTTTCACTTATTGCATTGCTAAAAAAGCATCATAGTTTTTTGCTGCATACGATTTATAAAATATAAAGCATATACCATTTGCCCATAGCATTTTGTCTTCATACTATTTTTCACCATTTTGCTTGTATGCTTTTGTCATCAATAATTTTTGAAGCTTTTGTATAGTACAAATAATATAGCATGAATGTTTAATTAGAGAAGCCATAGAGAAGAATAAGCCGATAAGAGTTGTTATTTTTAATGGACGTGAAAAACAAAAAGGATTTTTTGAAAATAAAAATGTAAAATGATTAAAAACATTAATAAAATATGACAATTAAACTGTTTTTATACATTAACATAACTCTGTCATTACAGAGAAGTAAAATTTTCTCAAAATATTTTTTAATGGAAAATATTTTTATATAGAATATTCCTTACTTAAGCAAGCATTTGTGAAAGTAAGTCTGAGGATGTCTCTGAAAGAAGCGAAACACTTGTCACAGTTTGTGGCACAATACTTGGAATAATCTAAGTTATTTTATATTTTATATGAAAATAAAATTCCACAAAGTTACCGCCAAATCCATTGAAAGGAATATTCCTAGTTTGTCAGATTTATTTTCGAAGTTTGAATATAATTTCAAGACTTGTGAATAAAGAGAACTGAATGTAATTATTTAACCGTTTATTTAATAATTTAAAATAATAATGTTTCAGTGAATAAGAAGAGGTAATATTGAATTCCTGCAGGAAGTCTAGGAAACTGCACACCAGTTACATCATTTCCTGCAAGCTTTGCAATTTATTGCTTGCAATAAAGTTCTTGCACTGCTCGTAACGTCAAACGAATAGTTTTTTAATGAGTGTTTTACACACAAAGCAAGTTAATATTATACAAGTATAATTTTATTTTACAAAGAAACAAATTGTGAATTAAACAGTTTTTACGTGTGAAGAACATTTTTTCTTATAAATCTTAAAAATAAAAAAATACTGTAGAAACAAATGTAAACCTTGTCTTAAGCGATTATTCTCAAATGAAAAAAAAATGTGTTATAATCGATTCATATAAAAATGAGAATTAAATATGTTATAATTAACGTAATTCCTTTGACATCATGTTTTTTGATTATTGTATAATGTTAC
>CM062826.1:10160930-10238854 GCA_031772345.1 Himalopsyche anomala
TATAAAAAAACTATAAAGTGAATTGAAGTATTTCTAATGAATGGTGAATGTATACATCAAGAAAAAAATCTTCGGTATTTCTATTGTCAATTATCAAAATACTAAAACTAAAGCCGGACCAAATATTACACATTAAAACAAACATATTAATTACTACCGAATTAAAAACCTTCAGTAAAAATTATTTTCTATATATTACGGTTATAAATATCAAAGTATTTAGTTATGCAAATTTAAAAAGAAGCAGTTTATAGATTTCGGCTTATGCTATCGTTAGAACTATGTTTAAACCTGCATTTTTTCAGCTATATATACTGGCTTAGAAGATATAAATGCAGGTTTAAACATAAATATTTCTGACGATGGCATAAGCCGAAATAGCTATAAATTGTTTTTTTTCTAGAACTAAATACTTTGATATTTTTTACCGTATTAAAATGAAGTTCTACCAAATAAATGTCAATTCAATCAATACTTATAATTTTCTATGTCATTACTTTAAACGCAAGTTTTAAGCCCCTAAGCTCAAAGTAACCAAAAAATGAAGGATCTCTTTTTTTATATTTATCTAAGTGTAAAATCTTAATTAAAAGGGTATCAAAATGTTAATAATGGCACTAATAATATCACGTATATAAGATTAGTTCAACTTTATTACAGACGTACGCCGCAATATTTCATTACGATATTAAACTTTTGTTTCTGCTCTGTTTGCTAAGAAGTCCCAGAAAATAATTTAGCAAATTATGACACAAATTAACTAGGTAAAAGTTTATTTGGAAAGTGAAAAAAGGACATTTTTTGTATTCTTGTTCATCATTAAGACTTGAATCGTGATCATTTCTTTATCATTTATTTTCACGTCATCAAAAGTGTGATGATGTGCAAAATCAAATTCCAATTATAAAACATATAGAAGAGCTTATAAAATAACAATAAAAACAAAAGAATATCTTTGCATAATACTTAAAGCGTTATAATTACTTTCTGTTCTTCTATAAAAAAAACTCTAGATATAAATAGAACAACTGTTTATGTACTAGAAAAGTATGTAATGTTTGATTTAACTGGTTCTAGTTGTTTGATGGGTTGTAATTCTGGCACTTTACTTATTAATGTATTCAATAGCTCCTGCGTATTAAATTAATTAATGATAGTAAAACCTTAATTCTACTAACTTATTTATAACTTACAAATTTAAACCATAAAATGAATAAGTGTCCGAATGAAAAGTGTTTTATAATATATTATTAACTGGTCAAATTTTCATTGAAAGTCAACAAAAGTTTGGTATAAAACGAATACGAGTGTTAAATAAAATATATTTTATGAGCGATGTCCTCTTTTTATTTGGAGTAAATGTACCAAATAGGCTGATTCAAAATAAAAATTAAAACTTGGTTTGGAAAATAGTTGTAAACTAGTATGGATAGTAGTAATAGAAATCGAATATAAGTATTAATAGTATTATTTCAGAAAGTTTATAAATCGCTACCGTCTTTCAACAGTAAGATAAAATGAAAATGTTAATTTTCAAGTAAGTATACCAATTGATTCCCGTAGAAAAATAAAAATAATGAAACACTGAGATTGTAAGAAAGTATATTTAATGTTATATTTAAAAACAAAATCTCACTGCTACTACATTCATACATATATTGAAATGACATTGTAAGAATCAGTAGTATTACAAGATAAGATATCAATTTACAAAACTTTACCGATTATTTTCAATTATAAGAAATAGACGAACCTTTTTTAAAAGTATGTAAAGCATTAAACATGATGAAAAAAAAATATGAACCGATTAACCTCAAATAAGTATATATTTATATTCAAATGTAGTTATCTGCTTTGCTATTAGTATTGAAGATATACATTTATTTGATAATTATTTTGACATTTGATTGAAATTTATTTGAAAATGGTATTTTATTGAAAACACTGAACGCAATTTCGTTGCGGAGTAACTTTGGAGATGTGAAGTTTATTAAAACTATTTAGATAAGAGATGTTAAGTGAAATAAATAAATAAGTCTAGACTTTCTTTTGATGGTCAAGATTTGAATGATGTTGAAAAAATATTAAATGCTAGCTAAATTGATGGCAGCGAAATTCATCTCTATTTTTTTATTATTCTGTAGTCATGGATAAAATTTAAATTAAGCTCCTCACATAAATCACAATGGAAGATTCTTCAGTAAATGTTGGAGTGCCTACAAAAGTCTTCTTTGAGTAATTAATTAAATTAAAATTGCTCGCTGATCCCAATACAAGACGTCTTACTTTGAGACTCGTTGAAACTTTTCAAGTATGTAATAAATTTATTAAAATACTGTCGTAAGGAGTTTACTTACTTTTTACTCTCCAACTGGAATGCATAGGAGATAAAGGTAAAAGGAAAAAAAGAAAATGTTGTTAAATTTATTAGTAGTATGAGTCAATACAAAAATACGAATATTTTCATACACAAAATCATTACTGTTCCGCCAGAAGTTGGTAAGTAAATGATTGATAATCGGAATAAAAAGCAAACGAAAAATTTCAGATTTTAGGATAGAGAATCTAGTATCGATATTTTATATTACATATTACATGCCGATTAGGGTATCCAATCCCGGGATTTGGGAACCCGTTCAATTTTCTGATCCCAAAATCCCGGGATTGACATGGTCGCGATCCCGGGATTTCGGGATTGAGAATTTTTTAGCAAATCCCGAAAATTGATACGAAATTGGCAAACTGTAGATTTGAAATTCCTCGGCGAGCTAAAAAAAAAAAAAACGAGTTTTCGTGGCAAATTGGGGAAAAAGTATACCAAATCGGGGATTTCAAATTCCTCGGTGAGCTAAAAAACACATAAAACGAGCTTCTGTGACAATCCGGGGAAAATTATACCAAATCGGAGAATCTAAAAAAAAAAAAAACAAGTTTTGGAGATAATCTGAGGAAAAAGTATAGGGAATTGAGGATTTAAAATTACTCGGTGAGCTAATCCCAATCCCGGGATTGAACATTTATCAATCCCAAAATCCCGGGATTGGAAAAAGGCTCCGGGATTGGATACCCTAATGCCGATCTGACACAAATAAGAGTTAATATACAAGGACAATTGCCTGCTTTGAATCAATATTTATAATAATTGCTCTAAAAAATAAATACTATTTTGGTAAACCGGTATAATCAATGAATATACTGAGTTATACCAAACAAAGAACCTATACCGAAGAATTTCATTGTATACTTAACTTGTTTTTGTTTTGTTACTTACTTCTGTCAGAAAGGTGACGAAATGTTTGTCATCAAATAACCTAATATAAAAATTTCTCAAAAGTATAAGCAATCTCTTATAGTCAGTATTTTAATTAATATAAACTCATCACTGTACTGCATATAATGAGCAATATATCATAGCTGCAGTAATTTTGAAGTGTGTTGGCTAATGATTTGACGTGTGTCTAATGACATCAAACAGATTGTCACAAAATACATCCCTCGTAGTTGTATAAGCTTTGCAAGTATATTGTGATGTTTATTTTATGTCAAAATGCATTTTTTAAATACTATAATGAATTTTATGTTGTATTGGACACCCTTTGACCGACTTTGTCCCTCTCTTTTTAAATGATCTCTCTAGTAAAAGGTGTAGATTAAAGTATGTGCTATATGCACATACTTTAATCTTATACAATTTTATATAATTATAATGTAAGATTAAGATCGAAATACTTAAAATAGAGAAAGAAAATGACATCATAAGTTTTTTTCATGACGCCATCTTTTAAAAATGGGGATTAGTGAAAACAAAACTTTGCTTTACTTTACAGTAACGATTAATGGTATCACTTTTAGGGTGTTCACTGTCAATACTTGGTGGAAAGGCATTATATTAGTAAAAACACAATATTCCTTTGTACTTCATTCCACTTTATTTAATATGTCAGGACCGGTTTCGCTCATTACGAGCATCGTCAACTGATAAGAAATATAATTTAACAATGCTATTTATACAAAAATGAACAGTTATAAACAACAATTGGCATTGAAAAGAAAATACCAATTACATTAAAAGTGATTCTAAAATAGCACAAAATTAAAATGTTTAACACATCTTACATATAATTAAAAAGTCATCTCAGATTAATAAATTTAGAATGGGGATTGAAAGTACTTAAAACACGATGCTCGTAATGAGCGAAACCGGTCCTGACATATTAAATAAAGTGGAATGAAGTACAAAGGAATATTGTGTTTTTACTGATTAATGGTATATTACATATTTTTTTACTAATTTATCAAGACCTCCTTCGTTACTAAAAACATGTTTACTTGCTGAAATAATGTTTAAAAAGGATAATGAAAAACAAAATATTGTTTATTGGCATTGAGAAAAACACAAATTCCGTGCGGCGTAATTTTCATTATATTTTTTCATCATAGAAAAAGTAAAAATATATCTCTGTGCGGTTTTTATTAATAAAGTTTAATAAGAAAGAAATTAAGAATTATAAACATGTCTTTTATTCAAATTGGTTGGAAAATCAGTTATTTACTTTTGATCGTGAAATCGATTGTGAAATACACTTCATTAATCGGTAACAAAGATTGTCTTGATTGAATTAAACATGATTCTTTTACGATTCATTTCATAATTGTTATCAATTTATTCGACTAGTTACAAGCAGGAATAAATTAAATACAGATAAAGTACACAGCTGAAATGGTATATCTTGGATGGTTTATTCGGATTGCCGTCTTTATTGGTATATTATTAGATGGACGTATAGCTTAATGTTGATTACGACAAGGCTTTAGTATCCCAAAAGAACCTCATTTTCAACAACTCGGCTCTCATCCAGCCTCCAGGCCGCAGCGTTATATAGAATTACCCTTGTAATAAAATCTAAAACGACTTTATCACCGTTAAAGTTAACCTTTGTAATAATAACACGTTACATCCAAAGGATGTATAAATTTTGTTATTTAAATCGTATTTTATAGATAGGGACAGAGAAAATGACGTCGTATATCACTAGCACGTAAGCATAATACTACAAAATTATTATAAAATTAAAATAAATAATAATTAACAGTATTAAAGTCGAGAGTTTATTAAAATTAAAACATCATTATTTAAGATTATTTATATATTATAACCTTGAATGATGACTACTTTATCTCGGGTGTGAGTATATTTAAATAGTATTTTTTGTACCGAGCTTTAAGCTTTAATAATATAACACAGAGGTTTCCAACCTTTTTGCTACTGCGTCTACACAAAACAAAAATAAAAATGGCCGCCCTTCCCCTACCTTATATTTTTTTAATAAATATATAATAGTCATTTTTCGGCTCCTATGGCGCAGCGGTTAGCTTTGTGGGCTTTCGTGCCAGACCTCCCAATACAGCATTTTTCGCTCGATTTATCAATTTCTATTCGAAGGCATGGGTGTTTGTGATGTCCCTCCCCTCATTTCCGATTCTTCAACAACTGGGCGTAACGAGAGCGATTAATTAACCATTAGTTCTGTCATAGCCTTATTCTTATATCCCTACTATTCTCTTTGAAAAAGAGAGGTTGAGTGAGTGAGTAATAGTTCTCGTAGAAATCTTCTGTTGAGATACCTCCATTAGGAGGCTATATGCTCCACATTGGGAGCGGATATGGTCTGCGAAGACGCCATTTTTAAATTTTCCCCTCCATACGTAACGGTATGAAGTTTTATTTATTTGTAGATATTATGGTATGACCTTTTTTTTACTAAAATGTTTTGGTACCTTTCCTGGCGGTAATCTGCGCCTCCCAGGTTTGAAACTGCTGATATAACACGAATATTCGTTCGTGTAATAAAAGAGTTGATTGATATGTCTTTTACAGGGCTGTGGAGTCAGAGTCGTGAAAAATTAGTGACTTAAAATTTGTTTGAAAGATATATTTAATGATGTGTATTTAAACAAAATAGTCCAAAGTGTTGACATTGCATGCTTGGTTGACTAAAGATGATCTGGTGGAATACATATATAACATACTATAACTATGTTCATAATGTACGTTTCCATTACAATCTTGGCCAAGATTATAATGGAAACGTACATTATGAAAAAAGTTCTAATGTAAACATAAATTTCCATCAAGCGCCTTCAGTCGAAATTATAAATTACATATATAACAGTTAAAATGAAATTATTGAAAAAATTCTTCGGAGTCGTATTTTATTTTCAAGCTGAAGTCGGAGTCATCTTTTTGTTTCACGACACCACAGCCCTTGTCTTTTATCATTAAATAAATTATTTCTGTGGTTGTATCTGTTCATTGCTATGATAATGACTGCAAGATACTTAAAACTCTTATATAAAATATAAAAAATAGCTAAGAAATATTATCTCCTCCTGTTATCGAAGAAAACAAATCGGAAGTATTAATATTAGCCAATCAATACTTGCGAAAATATTACGTCAAGGATCTTAACGATAAATAAATTTCAAAAGATTGCTATTCATTTATAAATAGGCTTCTTATTGAAAGTGGTTGAAAGACTTTTTGAATGAAATCGCGTGACGGCTCTTTGCGTTTCCTCTCTAAAATTTTGTGAAAGTTGGTGCAATAAATTGCGTCTACTTTATTCAATTTTATTACAAAAAAGAATGTAGCGGCAGGTTACGAGTTTAAACAAGGGATTGCATTACTGAATGGCTATATTGATTCCGGGTTTTCAGGTTAAATACTAGTTTTTTTTTTTGAATCGTTCAAATTATGTACATTCACACAGATTTTGTCGCTAGTGACCCGGGTTTCGCCTATCGGCATCTTCAGGCGCTTAAGTGCACGGATGAACTTGAACTGACGCTTAGTAAATGAATGTTTCGTGTTATGTAAGAAATAAGTTCAAGTTAATCCGTGCACTTTAACGCCTGAAGATGCTGAAAGGTGAAACCTGCGTCGCTAGTGACAAAATCTGTATGAATGTACATAATTCGAACGATTCAAATTTAATATTGAAATTCCACCAAGCACCTTCAGTCGAAATCTTAAATTAAATACTAGTATTTTTAACATTCATTCCGGAGTAACAAAAATGGATAAAAATTAGTAAACAAATACACAATAACATAAGCCAGCTACGGAAGACAATAGACAGCATTTTTATAAATAGATATTTTGATATTTTGTATCAAATACCGGTGTGTGTGAAAATATGTACAGTGAAACCCCCAATTACACTACCCCGAATTACGCACTGGCTTGAGATATTCGCCTCAAATCCCCCAATTGCACTGTCGCATTCCATCGTTGTTGCTACGAGACGGTGCCAGGCTATACACGTATAGCCGGGCCTGTCTATGTGTTGGATTTTGGCACGCTTTACATTTTATCACTTAGTAACTAAATATTTCATCCATATTTTTTTTGCAAAACTGATGGAAATCTTAGTTTTGCATTTTTTGCGGAAAAAACCAAATCCCTAATTTTGTATGGGATTCACTGCCACAATTACACTGTCCCGAATTTAGTGTAAACGGGGGTTTTACTGTAATTATAAACATAAAAAATATATCACTTTTAAGGTGTTTACTGTCTAATAATTGGTGGAATAGCATTATAATAAAAATAATTAAACATTTTTAGTACTTTTTCCACATAAAATTTATTGGATTAGGACTGGTTTCGCTCATGGTGAGATATATAGAGAGTAATATTTATACAAAAGCAATTTTTGTATAAATATCACTGTTTCATTGTATTTCTTGTTGACAATGCTCACCATGAGCGAAACCGGTCCTGATCCAATAAATTTTATGTAGAAAAAGTACTAAAAATGTTTTATTATTTTTATAAAAAATATATATTTTAAAATTTAAATGTAAATTTTAACTTTTTTTTTATTTATTGATTTGGCATTTACTTGGTAGAACTCCATTTTAAAAGGGTAAAATATCAAGGTATATCAGTTCTACAGTTTTTTTTAAAAGTTAAAGGTTGATAGCTATTTCGGCTTACGCCATCGTCAGAACTATTGTTCTAGTTCTATAGTTCTGACGATGGCGTAAGCCGAAATAGCTATCAACCTTTAACTTTTTAAAAAAACTGTAGAACTGAAATACCTTGATATTTTACCCTATTTAAATTTTAACGCTTGCTTAATTTACGTAAATAAGAAGCCATTTTGGATAAATAATTATAGCGTTATGTTTTGTAATGCCGAGAAACCGGTGTCTTATATTTTACCGGGACGTACCGGTTTTGTGCTATTGTAATCCCTAGTTCGGGATACTAAGTTTTGATGAAAGTAGTCCATTGGGGGGACATGTGGTCGGTCACGCATGTTTCCTTCGCATTATTTGTGATGATAGGTTTTGAACAACAAAAAATATTAAATGCACGTGCATTCCATAAACTAAAAGTGTGTACGGAAAAGAGTAATGAAATATTTTCTTGTTATTACGGTCAAATATTTTCTTTATGCGAATAAAGGGAAGCGAAATTTTTGCGATAAAAAATTACGCCATTCTTAGATGTTTGCTTGTTTCGATTGGTTGAATTCGATGGCATTTATATTCAACCAACAAGATATATATATAATATTAATATCACTATCATTTTTTGCACGATTGACAAATAAATATTTATATGTTAACATTTTCCCGATTTGTTTATTTAAAATGAGTAAAGGTATGTAACTATTTACGCCATCAATATCCGCTTCTCATGCGGAGCAATTACATATACTTCGAATGAAGTATTTCCGTATTTAAAAAAAAATTTGTGTTTACATTTCTCAATTTCTTTTTTTTTTTGGAATGAGTAAGTATTATATGATGGAGCTAAGACAAGAACCTTTTAATTTATAAAGACCACATTCATTTATCTGATTCAACATAAGGCCGCAGTAGAGAAAACGTTGACACTCCCCCCACCTTTTTTTTAACTGTCATCTTTTGCCAAACGCTTGTGCATAATTTTATGATAAAAGTGAATATTTTGATCAAGTCGAAAGGCCGCAGGTTCCCCATCACTGGAGAAGACTATTAGTTAAATACTTGATTTCAGGATTTAATACATCAAAACATGTATTGCATTGAAAAACCATAATATAAATGATAAAGCCATCATAGTATTATCATTCATTAAAATCAAAATCTCTTATAATCATGAAAATGTTGTAGCAAAAATATTTTCAAAAAGTGTTCAGTTGAAAAGACTAAAGTTGACTTCTGAATATGGAGTATAAACAATGAAACGTTTAATGCAAGGAGAATATCCTGACGTATTTTTGTGGATGTATTATGTAATTATCACTTCAAAAATGCAGCAAGAATACTGAGAGAATATAATATTTTACTCAATAACTTTACAATAAATTATCTAAAATGTTTTACTTTTGTGTTAAACACCATAAATAAATAAAATCTGCAGTTTATAAACAACGTCTCTGCTTCATAACGCAAAATTTATTACGTTTGTTCTGTTTTATTACGAATTGTATTAATATTAAAGAGGGATTATTTTAGCGTAAAAAAATATGTCTGATATATGATATTTGACACGCGCTCTTTGATAAGCCCAAATTCACAATAAATAAGCATCTTTATTTATATTATAAACACAAAATTCTCGGTAGCATATACTGATACTTTTATAAGCATGATATGTTTGACAATAAAGTCTATCGAGAGAGACAATAACGAATATTTGTTAACAAGAACATGAGGTATTATTTTCCAATTAGTTTATCAAATATACTAGGCCTCAGTTCAACAGTAGGAATGAAGATATAAATATGATTTTATTAAATTAGAATAACTATCATTATTTTAAATATGAATTAGTTTTTAAAATTCAAAACATCATGGAATTTTCTAATTTCCTGGGATCTCAGGATTCGTAATTGTAATCGATTTGGTCAATTTTGGTCATTAATAAAACGAAAAATTGACTTTAGAAACGCGTGATTTATTTACGGTTAAATTTGATAACGAATATTTACCCATATCCATTTAAAAATAATCATAGTGTCGCTTCTACGTTTAATTAGTGTTGGTTTATTCATAAATGATAATTGATTGAAACGTATCATTAGGTTGAATACATTTTAAAACGTTCTACAAAGTAGTGTATGTTAATTGACTATAATTTTAATAGTTTCTTCGTGTTATAAATTTTCACGGAAACATAGTGATCAAAGGAGCAATAATTTATTTTTAAATGTATTAGTTGTAGCTGCTCAATAATGATTTTATAATTCGATTTTTTTGTAAAAAAATAAAGAGTACGGATTTAACTATATATTTAATGATACACAAGTTACAAACTACACATTTTATATTTAAAATAAACTTTCACAAAGTTAGAATATATCGACTGTGGAAATGAAATTAAAACAGCTTTTTTCAATAATCACAATGTATCAACCTTGATACACCTTCTATCAAAAATATGTAATCTGCAAATGCCAAATTAGTATGTAAATTTAGCTTTTAAGTTTGAAAAAAGATGGGCCTGTGAAAATTGAAACCAAGAAAAAAGACTGAAAAAAAGGTTTTTCCTAAACTTTTTATTAAAATAATATTATATTATGTCAATTAAATACCAGTTTATAAGTCTCCATACACTTCCAGGTTGTGTTTATTTCATAATTTACATAAGGCCGAAAATCATCAAAACACGTTTTTTGTGCCTTCTGTAAAATTTGTTACATGTAGGTTACGTCCTTTTTCCTTTCCACAGTCGCTATACTATCGTTGTTACACCTATACCCTGTAAATAATCCGTGGAAATAGATCAGTTGTTGTGTTTGATAGTAATGTTAACGAATATAACAGCGTTCATAGATAAATTATAACGACGTTAAAGCATATTGAGATCACGATAGTTTAGTTATAATCAATATTTTATATGGCTTGATTTTCATAACTCAAGGTCCATCTGTATGAAAAATTTTACCTTAGACTGAACATAGGATTTGGCAAGCCTTGTTTCAACGTTTCAATGGAAATAAACATTTCTTTACGATGGCACGCCTAATGCATATGTAATCAGTTGTGCGCTTTCTACTTCAGCATTTTGCGAATAGAAGTTTACTATGAATAATAACGGAAATGCTCAGATACGAAGTAGATCAGCATACAATTACATGCTTGGCATATATATTATGCCGGTCTCAAGTGTCCTCGAGTCTCAGCCGAATTGTCACAGAAATGCTGAATGTATTCGAGAATCATTGATTTATAAGAGTCGTATTTCGAATTTTGCACAACATACTTGTGAAAAGGGTAAATAATATATTATACATTTTCTATATGCATCGTTATCCATATTTATAAATCGAGTTTTATACCATTTACTAAAGGAAAAGTGTATGGATTTCCAAATAGGTTATTCTTATCAACAGATTATTTAATAACAAAAAGAATCAATCGGACATTTATATGTTAAAAAATACAAGAATAGCTACTTAACAATAACGTTACTAAAAAAAAGAACACATAGCCGAATGATAAATCCTGTTAGGCTTCCATAATATCAATATTTAAAAAAATAAACACTTGTGCTGATTCTGTGGCCCGGGAGTCGGTGGTTGCTTTCCGTAGACCTCACACGTGATTCTGAATAACTTCTTGGTCTCAATTTGCCGATCCAGGAATCGGCGCTTGTCAAGTCGCGCAGACTTCTTGACAAGCTTGTCCTGATTACGACAATCAGCACGACGATCTTCAAATTTTTCAGGGTCGGCTTCACTGTCCTTCAGTGCTTTTAGCTTGGCCCGTTCTTCGATTCTCCTCCACGTATTTTCGGACATCCATTTTGGTTGTCCTTCCCTCCAATATCTTCGGCGGATGATGCAATAGCACGTTTGATACAGCACTGGTCCGCTTCGACGCGATCGGACCCGGATATAGGCCGCACAGAGACACGACCTATTTCCCTCCTTACAGCAATCTCGAATTTTAGTCTCGTATTCACGTTCTCAAGCTTCTCGATGTCGAACTTTTTCCGCGCTGGATTTTGAGCTATGCGACTTAGTTTCAGGCGGATTTTGCCGACAAGTAGTTTGTGGTCGCTATAAATGTCGGCGCTTCGATATGTGCGAACATCGAGAAGTTCTTTTCTATGATTCGTGCTGTAAAAAAGATGATCAATCTGCTAATTACACACATTTATTAAAGAAAACAATCAGTTTCTCTTATTGCGGGAATTATCAATTAATTGTGGTGAGTAAAAACCGATCTTGATTTTTACTAAGCAATGTCAAACAATGCTTTTCCACGAAGATTTGTTTCTTAGTGGTTTTTCAAACCAATTACAGGAGGAACGATTGTGCTAATAATTTTATTGTATCTATTACATGAACAAAAAAAGAGATTTAGTGACAAGGTTACAACTAGTTATATTTGTAAAATACTACGTTGGTATTTAGTATGCTCAGCATTGCGAGAGAATATTGATAAAAAAACATTGTTGTGTTTCTAATGATATTACAGTTAAAAATGAAAACTTGTTCATAGCATATAAAAAAATAATGTGCAGTAAGCAGCAAATAATATAACCGAATGTTTCATTAAATGGTTGAGTGTCTATGTCTTCACATCATATCTTCACAAGATATCATACATATTCATATTCACATTCGCAATTTCAATGAAGAATCATAATCGCCAGAAAGCCCTTTCATTTTTTTGAGGCAATGAAAATTTAAATACACCTCAAATCTCATGGGATGCGTCTCGTTTATTTTCCAACGCGATTGTGTTATGAAATTTTTGCTATGAATATATTTTTTGTTCATAACGATCTTTTTCTGCGATTACATTATCGTCATGTAATTTAATAAAACATAATTTATATTTGTGAAGTAGAATTAGTTATATCTTATTATATAACTTCATTAGTTTAAAAAAGTAATTATTCATATAAGCACGATACAAACAACCGGCTATTTGATAACACCGTTAATTTTTTATGTTTAAATACCTCGTGATAATTGACGGCTTGTATTAAATTGGAAAGTAATAAATTTATTAAATGATCATTATTTAAATCAACATCTGAACAAAATTGTATATAAGATATTCAGTATTTAAATTAAATAATACAGCAAAACCTAACCTAACCTAACATAACCCAGACTATTCAAATTTTTATACGCTCGGCTATTGATTAAATTCAAGAGAAATACTCATCCTTTTATGTTTATATTGACAGATTATGATGTTTATGCTGACCAAATATTAGTTTTATACTGACAATTCACGTAATAAAATTCTGACCACTAAATTATTTAAATACTGGCCAAATATATAAGATATATTTAAATAATACGGGTCAATAATCTATTTTTGCGTGAGTAAAATGAGATTTTTTTTATTTGTTGCTTAAAAAATATATAAAAAAATTGGTAGGTAGAAGAACAAAAATAACATTTAATTTTTCAGAATATTGTTAAGAAAATCTTTATGTGCATAGTAAAAAAGTAATTTAAACAACTATTGATTCAAAAAAATATAATTTATTGAATACAGGATAAATTTAATAAAATAAATGTATACAAAAAGAAGTAAAACATATTCTTTTAAAATAAATGTAAAAATAAGACATAAATGTTATGTAAACATAAAACCGTGATAAATAAATTTATTACGCACATTAATAAATAATATACAGTATAATATTATGGTAAGCCTATTAATGATAATTTCTTAATCCGGGTAGTTCATGGAATCGATTCTGCGACCAATTTTCGGTGAAACAGTGGTATATGTACGACAAAAGCCAAACATGAAACAAAAAAATAGATTGAGAATTAACAACGAAATGTAAAATATTTGAAAATTTCCATTTCAAAAAAAATCCTACATAGAAAATACAGCACAAAATATAATAATCCCAATATTATAAATTCTACTTATTTCAAGGCTCCTGTAAGTTAGACCTTCCTAAGTAGCATTATAATGGGTATAAGTGATTTAAGGTCTCTGTGGTTTTAAAGCGTGTGTTAAATAAATTAATGTACTCCCAAACCACTGTCTAAATGAAGTCAGGGTTATAATATTTACCACAGGATGAAAACTTGAAAATATGAAACATTTTATATACCAATGTAAAACACGTGATAAATAATTCCTTGAATTTGAATGGTGTTTTTGTGTTGAATTAACATTTTGTTGGTCATGATTTTATAAATAATATTAACACTTCGTATATCGTTTCAGAGTAATATTTAAATTACTCACACGATGTGAGGCTCGAAGCAATAATGAAATATGTCAATAATAAATATTTTTTGTACCAAATCAAGTATTATTGTACTTCAGTATTTATTGACATAATAAAAATTTAGTTTTTAATACTCAGAGAAAAAATAAAAAGATGTTTGCACCAGACAATACAGGGCTTTCCAACCTTTTTGACTCGCGTACTATTTGGTAGTACATTACGCTTAATTGTACCACCATATAAAAAAAACAAATCACCATGTTTTTATATTTGTAAATCATTCATTCATGCATGTCGGCCATTACCGATTTTTTTTCGCGTACCACCAACCATCAACCGTGTACCACCAAGTTGTACGAGTACCACAAAACCTGTTGTAATGGACTTATATGTTTAAGTCTATATACATTACGTAAATGTCAGAAGTACATAATATTATATAATTAACGTTATTTTATTAAGTGATACGTTTAAGATCATACATTGAAACTCGTTTTCAAATTATTGTAAACGAGTAAAATATTCTTCTGTTAATCTTTAACATAATATAATGAATTTTTATCAAGTATACAAATTTGTATTATGCTTTTGGATCTAACTAAATACTTTGAATAATGATTTGTAAGTTTGACGTTGTTTATCTAAGTACAACAATCTATACAATTTAATAAATGTGTTTTGACCATGGCCGTATCTTATGAGATTCGGTTAGTGGTTCTTGCGCCAAAGCTTCAAAAGTAAAGCCTTTATAATACAAACTAGAAGCCTTACGTAAGGCTTCACGTAAGCCTGAATTAAATCTCAAAGTTTGAGATTTGGACCCTTAAGTCCGCCGATAAATTTTTGTTTCATAAAACCACGGAAAACGACGTTGTTATATAGAGTTTTATGATAAAAGCTACACGGACACTGTAAGAAAGCTTTTTAGGTGGCGTTAAATAAAAAATATACACGCGAATGGCTTTGTGACCAAAACACTGAAGCGTTGCAAAGTTCAAAGGTAACGTAAAAGTTGACCCCTATTTAAATTTTTCGTAGTAAATTGTTATGTAACGATTTTCCAATAATAGGAAATGAAATTGAGTGTTCTATTTATAAAACGTTTCACATTACATAAATATTGAAATTGTAAAGTGTATTTCGAGGAATATTTATATATGAATATTTGTTGAAGTGGGTGCATGTTTGTATATTTAAAAAGTAAATATACTTAAAACCTCATCCTTCAAATTAACATAATGAAGTAATATGCTTCGTTTTAGTAAAGAATATATTATAGTAAAAATAGACAATTTTGTCGTATAGCTGCTATACTACAAAGTCATAAAGGTTTCACGTTAATTTGAAATCATTAAATGTAGTCGGAAAAATTATTCGTTTTGAGTTACTTAAACGAAAATGTTTATTTTTAACACATATAATTATAATATCGTCACAGAAATGGCAAAAATTAGTATGTAACAAATTTATATGTAGTTCTGAGAAAAAATCCAGTTAATGGAAAATTTGATCTTTTCTCGATATTTTATGCTTAATATATAACTATAACATCAAAATAGAGATCAATCGATACCAATCTGACAATTATATAGTTAGGAATAAATAAAAGATTGCCTGTCTGTATGTATATCTTTAATTATTATTAAAAGATGTTTTTACAGTAAATAGACAGTTATTCCAGGCGAAGAATTGATATAGATCTCGTTGAGTATTTAAAGAATTTTTGACAGTTTTGTTTCTAGTTATATTATCATTTCGCCAATCCTATAGATTTATTGAAAAGATAAAATGATTTTTTTTAATGCACAAGGGATTAAATATTATGTCAAAATTAAGAATCTAAAATTTGAATCAAATAAATACATGTATTGCTGTTTTAAAACTACGATATTTAAACAGTAATTATGCCTTAATTTTTTTGAACTTTTAGATCAAGCATTCAACAGAAAGACTTTTATCTTTTACGGACTGCTTGTTACTCAATTATGATTATGGATAACACCAGTAGTGGTTAGCAAATTGCTCTCGCTACGCCTCGTTATAAGGGAAATCGTAAATCCATGACATATGACACACGTCAATAAATCGATTGGAAAATCTATCTATGAATCTATCTGCACTGGAAATCAAGTCAAGCTGACGACTTAATAAATAAAATATTTTTCCAAGTCAATGCTCCATAACAACGACAATCAAAAATTTATTATTGGATTCATCTTTAAGAAACAATTGCATTGTAATGGAAAACATTATAATTGGATTAGGTGAATGAAAATATAAAAAATATATACAGTGCAATTTGTCATTATTAAAAAAATTCATACATTTTCTGTTTCTTTGATAAATTATACGAGTCAGTTCATTACCAGTGTAATTACATCAGTACCCAATTTTCCTGACGTCACTTAAAAGATTCTTAATACTCGAAATTGAGTACGCTCGAGAAATATTAAATATTCTCACATAATTTAATTTCACTGAAGATCCTTAATTCGCAGAAAGCAGCTTACAAAACAAATATTGCCTTTTTGCGTGTCTGATATTATTTCCCTTTGCGCGCACAACTTATTCGTGGGTTATTTTCCATAAGTGGAGTGAGGGCGCTTATTCTTGTTATGAACCAAAATACATTTTACTTAACGACAACATCTAGCCAAAAATCGTTTTATAATAAAAGATACGATTGTTTTGTTGTATTTTTTGACATATTTTATTACTGTACTCTGTTTGTGTAAGTGCTTGTTTAATCATGTTATTTCAATTACTTACACTTTTCTTAAAATAATCCTTTCCCACATACTTAACGAGAAGATCAACGCTAAATGCTAATAATATTTTTTCTCTTATCTATGCTCACTTACAAAATCTTTGTAGAGCCAGCAAAGCAGGCTCATACAAGTGGCAGGCAGTTTCATAGTGGCTTTTATATTAAACTTAGTATGAACTTGACATCAGTGTATACAGCAAGTATTAATCATTGTTTTTTGCATACATTATAGATAATTACTGTATTAATTATCATTCGGTCAGATGCAAGCTTTAAATAGAGGAAAAAAATATTAAAAAAAAACTCTTTTCGAATAACTGACTGTGGGAGTTAATTAAACAAACTATTACATTCTTTTCAGGAATTGTTAGTGATGTTATGTTATTCTTGAAGGTTTTACTTACTTTAACCAACATTTTTTTTTATGTGTGCGTGTACGTATGTTTGTTTCCAAAACGCAATCAGGTACACGCTGCAGACTATGATAAGAGGACAACTGTTAGTATTTTAGATATAACGGATACAAAGCCTTCTAGCCTCAATACTGCAAACTACACCTGGTCCTCATTTTGTGAGTGACCCAAAGCTGATTGCAGGAACCTTCTATCACATCTTTAACTAACAATAGGTAGACGCACAAGATTCGATTATACCACTTTCAAAGCACCAGTTATCGTCAAATTACCGAAGTTAAGCAACGTTGGGCGGTGGCGGATAATACTAATATGGGTAACACCGCATGCCGTTGGATTTATTTTTTATTTTTATCATGGCAATGAATTAAATAATCCATGCTTCTATCGTATACTATATTGACTCACAGTAAATATTTAAAGTAATATTTTGCAATATTTGATATTCATTGCACCTCATTTTACAAAGTCAATTTATAGGTCTAGTTAAAAGCTGTCTCCTGTATAGAAAACAAATATCAATTCTTAGCAATGCGAATAACATACATTGTGCAGCAATCTAATTTCAACACAACAGACCTTGCGAAAGAGTTACAAAAGCAGTTTTCAGTCAGTGTCTCAGGAGGTTTAGTAAAACAAGAATATAAAGCATTGCATATACAATTATTATTCCTGGCACGTTATTGGTCGCGAAGTCTTCTACAGTATGTCTTTATTTATTTATGTGAGCAATGCATAATCCATTCCTTTTTTTTCGATACTGAAAGTCCTGTCATTTTTAAAATATTGTCAAGTAATATTTCTTTTCCTTATACACTTTCATTGGGTATTCTCCTCGACACGTCCAAAGGCGCTTTTAAATTATTCTACAAGAATATTTTATTCTAATGAAAGCTAGTGAAACAGTTTTTTCGTTTATAATATGTCAAATATTGTTTTAAAAAAGCACTCAGTAAAGAAGCTTGAAATGTCTTGATCTGAATGTATGATAACTATCTTTTAATTGAATATGATTATTTTTACTTGCGAAAAATATTCACATATTTGTACATCAAGTGTTCGTTTTTTCAACCATGTCCACTCCCGATGTGGAGCATATAGACTTTTGATATAGTTTATCTTAACAGAAGAATTTCTACGAAAACTGGTTGTTACTCAGTTGTTCAACCTCTTTTAAAAAGTAGGGATAAATGGATAAAACTAAGTCCGAAATAGTGGATACATCATTTTTTAAAGAATAGAATGGATGAGAAGGGGGAATTCAAAACATCACCTGAAGTTAATGATAACAAGTCAAAATTATAAAATGCACAGGCCCTAAAAAAGATCAGGCAAATGAGATAATACCTCTAAAAATTTTATCACCGAGGCCTTATGCAATATTGTATAATTATTGGCTTATAATGCAATTTAAAGAATTGTGTCGCTTAAGTTCTTTAGCCGATTACTGCTCGATATAAAAGCGTAGTTGACCTAAAATTGGCAGCCAGAATGACATGTGTAAATTTAACGTATCTACTGTTCCCCGTTTGGGAGAAGTTCTGATGATAGACAGACAAGACACAAGTAATTATCATGATAGAGTGCAAGATTTAGTTCCAATTTTCTTTTGCAGATTTGTCTGACTAATTTACTTTTACAATTTTTGTCTGAAAAAATTGGAAACATTTTCGCTAGTCAAAGTAATTTAATTTCACTTTTCTTGACACATTTTTGTGTTGTATAATATAAACTGTAACTGAGCACCTATTTAAAATATATGTTGTTGTTGAGCTTATAAATATTAACATAAGTGTTATTTGATATCTTTATTCAAATAAAACTCACACACAATCGTTACATGGAAACTTGTTTAAAATACGAGTGCGTATAATATGTTGAAGTAGCTTTTCAAACACGAGAAGTTTATACGAAAGAAAATTATACGGATTCCTGAATTTAACAAACCGTCAAATCTGAGACGACCCTCCATGTCATCAGCGCTGAGATTGGGAAAGAAACAAAATAGAATTTTGAAAAAAGAACAAGGGTCACCGCAAATTATGCTGATCAACCGGAAAACGGAAGCACAAAAAACACACACAAAATATAAACTTCAAAAGCTTCCAATGTAGGCACTCGGCTGAATACGGTCAGTAGGTAGTTTCCGATTACATAATGAATGTAACAAACAAAGGCTATCGGAGAGCTAAATAAACTGAAGCACCGCAGTAAATTCAACACTTCTGCTAATGGGCGGTGGAAATTTGGCAATAAAATTCTTAAGCAATTTACGAAATCACTTAAAAATACCACGTGTACCTACATACATATAACATTGCCGTACTGGTAGAGGTAAATTAGTAACAAAATTGGCAAAAATGAAATTCTTGCGTATCAATTGTGTATCTATTGTAGAATAACTAATAACTTTTATTGTAAATGCAATACTTGGAAAGCATTATGGTGGAAAAGCATTATATTGAGAAAAACAAAATATTCCTTTGTACATACTTATTTCCACTTTTATTAACCAAGATCAGGACCAGTTTCGCTCATGGCGAGCATCATTTGATAATTCTTTTTACATTTGAAGTCCAAATTTCTTTACTTGTGTAAGAAATTAACATATTATATATTTTTTTCTCAGAAAAAAAAGAAATATTAAAATGATATATGGTATTTCTAGAAATGATCAAATGTCTTTTATAATTGATTTTTTGTCTAACGTTTTTTTGTAAGCAAGTGATAATAAAATAATTTCATAATAGTTTTTGTTTTAACACGTCGTTTTCAGTTTTTTTTTTCACGGAGTAGTAATTGTTTATATGTATGAATAAAGTAAAGTAGTGCGGAACTATGCCGGAATATGGAACATATAACAAACAATCTCATACGCCTTACTAAACTTACAATGAAACATGTTGGGCCGTACATATCTACATATATCACGTTTAGACAAAGTTAAACCAACACAATGTTTCACATTTACTATCCCCGAGGGAAGACGAAGTGTTGGAAGACCGCGACTTTACTGGATAGATAAGGTGTCACAGGACCTGCAAGTGCTGGAGGTCAGTGACTCCGTAGGAGAGCGGAGGATCGAAGATAAAATGATATTTTTTCGGCCGTAAGTGCGAATTGTCGTAAGTTAAGGACTACCTGTATCTTCAAAATGAACACTTTAAAATCATCCATGGTTGATATTTTATTGCAAACCTTAGTTATATAGATTTGTTTTTCCAATATCCTGCAGTGTGATATTCTGTCTAATAAAAACCACAAGACATCATGAAAACATGTACATATGTATATTTGTAGTTTATTAACAATAAAATTACTTTTATAATCGTTCAAATTTTTATGTTGAAAGCAGTTTTATTTTAATTTAAAAGATTTATTATAATTAAAAATGTGCCAAAGGTGCAAAAAGATTAACATTTGTTTAATTTTTAAAGATAATATAATAATTCTTTTGTACTTTGGGTATTTAATTATAACATTATAAAAAATCATTGTTTTCCATAATTTCGACTACCTTTCAACGTAAAACACTCACACTTTTTGAAACTATTTTTAAATAACACGATCCACTAAAAAAACAAATACGATATTGTTTTACAAACTATTTGTTTTTACACGATTCCCAGTAACAAAAAACAGAGAAATGTTAACGGATTTTTTAATAACAATAAATTCAACAACACATGACAGTTATAAAAAAACATACGGATTCATTACATCCTATCACATAAGAAATGTCAGAAATTTCTAGCGGTGAAAGCGATTTATGTCTAGTCTTTCATAAAAGTCTCTCTATATAATCAAGCAGCGATGAATAGTGTTAGTTTTTAAAATAGCTCGATTTTTTAAACTCAGGGAACCAATATTCAATATCCCTATGAATTCAATCATATTATTACACGGATTTTAGTGAAACGTATTTACCGTGTAAAAAAAAGAGTTGAGTGTATATTATGTATCACTGCATAATACTAATGGTTGTAGAAAACCCCGCTGTATTCAAAGTGATAGGACTTTTTTTAAAAGAAGAAGTTATTGTCGGAAGCTCTACACATTACCCTGTTAGATTTAGTATTCTGGTGTTCTGAAACATATGTATGTAGATGAAACCAATAACGGCTTCAAAATGTGAAGATTTTATCTCAAAATTGATTTAAAAAAAACTTTTAAAATTTATTTTATTTCGAAAGTTCAGTACAGTGAAGTAAGTAATTTTAAAACTGTATTAAATTTAATTAAGCAGATACCATTTTTTTTGGTAAAAAGACAATATGAAGTTTGGGTTTGTTTAACAATTTCTTTCCTCAGACAGAAAAAAACAGCATATTTAAAAAGAAAATTCTCAATTAGTATGATTTCTTATCTGTCAATATATGTCAATTTATTGACATACATCTGAGAAAATGACAGACATGACACGTTGCTTACAAAAAGTAAACCATAAAGTTTGGTGCTAATATCTATAGTAGCGTTTCCCAAATGATGGGTCGAGACCCGGTACTGAGTCGCAGAAAGCAAAATGCCGGGTCGTCAATTTCCTAAAATAAATTTGAATATTTACTATATAATTTCGTAATACCTCTCATTGATAGATTATTGGTACATTTGATTTCTTTATAAGATTATCAGAGTTAATTATTTTGTATTTTAACATATTAAGACTGTATGGACATAAATATACTGTTTTATTTTACCTATAGGCCAGTTAAATGGCCATAACAAATTTAGTGGGTCACGAAGGAGAAATATTGAAATAACCGGGCCGGGAAAAAAGTTTGGGAAACGTTGATCTATAGAATAATAAAATTTGTTTGACGTTATAAATATACGTTTACGTATGATATCTTTGTAATAAATTTGTAAAACCGCCATATAAGAGAAATAAGATTTTATAGAATTGTGTTGATTGATTTAAAAGTCTTACATGTTATTTTTATATTAAAATTGTATAGTTAACTAAATAAACAGACTATAGCAGTTACTAATTAAACATGAAAATAAAAAAAAGCATATTACATATTCCGAAAGCCTAAGATAATAATGAAAATTTATCATAAATCAACATTACAATAATAGGAATACAGCTATCTATCTTTGCAAAATTATTTCGGTTAACCTTTGATTTTCGAAAACAATTGTTTCTACAACTCTATTCATTCGATTGGTTATTCAACTATATCTGGTATTATGTAATATTTTATCTTCGTAAACAATTTGTTTGCTAAAGTTTAATTCGTTATCTATTAAATGAGAACGATTTATCAAGGAACACAATTTATGAATAAAGGTCAATCTTTTATAAAAATCAGAAATAAAATGTAACACATAGAGGTATTATACAAAATTTGAGTTTGCGTAAGAGAGTACGATTGAATATGATTACAGTGATGAGTGATATTCATGACATATTTGTAATTCAAAAATAAAGAATGTAATGTAAGAAGTGAATCCAACAACTGGATTTGTCATCGAAAATATAAGGGGAGGCTAAAAACCGTAGAGAGATGTAGAAAAATCAATAAGGGATTAAACAAATTGTTTTTCTTGAGAATATGAGTATGCATGTTGATCCCAGATACATATTTGAAGCCCACCGGAAGCCATGAAAAATTAAAGGGGGAGTTAGATGTACCCAGACACTGGCAGTTATGTTTTTGTAATGTGACATGTCTTGTTTCTGTAGAACTACATATGCACAAGTTTATACCTCCATTACGGAAGACACCGTTATGTTTAGTTTATGTTAATTTAAAATAAATAATTCTGTAGCTTACTCAATTTTCTAACAGGCGTCCATAATTCATTTCTCGATCTGGAGTGATATAGCCAGGTTTTTGCAAAAAGCTTTTATTTATATGAAAGATCTTGATTATTTGTGGGTAATTTAATTCGACTGTGTAATATTTTACTAAAAATGTGTATATTTTTTTTAAACCATGTTCGCTCCCAATGTGGAGCATATGGACTCCTAATGGAGTTTATCTCAACAGAAGTGTTTCTACGAGAACTGCTTGTTACTCTGTTGCTCAACCTCTCTTTTTCCAAAGAGAGTAGGGATATAAGGATAGAGCTAGGACAGGGCTAGTGGTAAGCTAATCGCTCTCGATATGCCCTGCTCATAGGATAGGATGGGTAGGTGGGGAGAATTCAAAACATCACATACATCCATGCTTTGAACAGAAATTCATAAATCGATTGAAAAACCAATTTTATAAAACTGTCCGTACCGGGATTTGAACCCGTGCCCTCCGTAACCGAAGTCAACAACGTTGACCACTCGACCACACAAGTGGCATTTAGAGGTGAAGTGAGCCAAGTGGTATTTAAGAAAAAATATGTTAGATGCGTTGTAACATTCTACACGTTTAAAATTATAAAAAAATATGCAATCCACCAAAACACCGAATAAAGACCAAAGTTTTACCATTTTACTAGATGGCTCTCTTCACTTCTCGAGGGCAAATATTATAACGTAAAATCTATTGCAACCAATGACTGGCAAGCAATACAAAGTAATGATGATTCAAAAAATCAAGCATATATTAAAAGTTTATATTGTATTTTACGGGATGGCTTACTCTTTTTTGACGACATTTTAGTAAACATAAATTTTGACGGTTTATATTTGGCATTTGTAATGTTTAGATTTCGTAAATTTATAATAGAAAACTATTCGATAAACCAACGTGCTTTAATCATATTTTTTTTGCAATAGTCATTCATCAATTGAGGCTATTATTTTCAAGCCAGGCTCATTCCAAAATTGTTAAAACATCAACCATGAATGTGAATTAGTCAATACTTAAAAGTATTTTTAGAAATCAATCTCAAACATGGCTTGATAAAATACAAGTTATCATTTCAAAGTAATGTGCAACTAAAAATACTTCTTAAATGTATATTGTTATACAAAATGAAATTCAAGTTTCGTTTTTTAACCATTTTGGAATGAGTTCTTGGAAATAATACTCTCAATTACTGTGACGGTTATAAAATTACATAACATTTTATGGTAATAACGTGTCATCAAAGCTCGGCATTTATAGTTTAGTTAACGATTTTCAAGAAAAAGACTCTGTAGCAGATAAAAATAAGCCTAAGTCACAACGCACGAGAAGATCAGTTGAATCATTTGCAGCTGTCCAATTAAATGTTCAAAGCAATCTATCAACCTCAATTTAACATCGTCCTCAAGAAATTTTACTTCAACTGACGTAAGAGCTTCTTATACAAGACCATTTATTATGTACATATCGACCCATAGTCGTCAAAAGATCTTAAGCAATACAGTTAAGTAAATTGCGTTTTAAACAAATAATTGTTCAATATCACCTAATTTTAGAACGTTATCTCATTCGCCTGATATTTTTTAGAACCTTTGCATTTTAGCGTTTTGACTTGTTATCGTTTGTCCCACGCGAAAACGCTGACCTAGAGCAGTGCTTCCCAACTTTTTTTACTCCACAGCCCCCTTAATTTAAAAAAAATAGTCCGCGGTCTTCCTCAATACAAAACATGTTCTGCGGCAGCCTCCCAGTGGGCCGCGACCCCCAATATGTGAAGTACGGATCTAGAGAACGGAAAATATTCAGTGTAATATTAGGACAGGCATTTACCATATATTACTATTTACTAACCGCATTTAAGGAATTCCTTTATCGAATTTAGTACGAGATTATTTAAAAAAAATATTCTTCTGTAAAATTTATAAGTTGTCAGTGACGATTTTCTGCATATTATGGGTCGATATGCCAAGAAGACAAGTTCCAGTTTGGTCATAATAACCTTAATTTTCATGAAAATATCATAATGTGTGATGAAGCCTTTTTCCATATAAATGGATAAGTTAATTAGACACCTTAATACCCATTAACATTGAGAGTATAGTGTGCTATGTGGTTTGAAGAAATTATTGTCTCTTACTTTTTTAAAGATGAACATGGCGTTACGGTAACTGTTAATGGATAACGTTATCGTTACATAATTTGATAATTTTTTGAGACCAAAATTGGATTATTTGGTTTTAATTAACATGTGGTTCCAACAGCCAATGCTAAAATAGAATTACTAAAAGGAGTTAACCTTCCCAAAGAAAAACCCGTATAAAAAATCTATTGAAACCTTTTGTAAAATCCAAGAATGCCACATTATGTTCAACTATTTCTGATGGTTTGTGTGAATAAATAAATCATGAGAAATTTAATACAGTAAGCGATTTTCGATCCTATCAATAATACTAAAACAAAATGGCTTACGATATCGCTTGCAAAATCGTCACTTTTTCAGGAAAAGAAAAATTGACCGAAAAGGATAGTTGATTCAGTCAAAATACCCACAATTTGACCCAAATATGGTACGAGACGTGCGTACGCAATTTTATAAGCTTAAATGTTTTTCATATAATATTGAATTTAGTATAAAAGGAAATGTATATTAAAGTGAGTTAAAATTTTTACTGTCATGTAGCCGTTATTTTTTTTGACAAATGCATCGCACATGTTTGTTTTATTTTATTGTGTTCTAGAATATTATTCAGGAATAAGTTTGTTATTTTGTATTTAATTTATTGCTTGTTTATTTATGAAGGTGTGACAATTTGCGTAGCTTACCTTTACAAAACATAAGGTTTAGTTATTTCCAAAAGGTTATGGTTAATTTGTGAACGTTTTAATGATGATAATGATTAATTTCAGTGATTATAAACATCACGATTGGAACGTTGCAATCAAGTATTTTCCGTAAGTTTTCTCAGGAATTGTCTTTTTCACATATTTTAGACATTCAAGTGCACGAATGAATTTAAGCTGACATAAAGTAAACAGTTTGCTAAAGTTTATATATAAAAATGGGGTAAGAAAATTACTGTTACCACTTAGTTTAGTACTTATATTGATATATATTTGAATTTATTTTAATAGTGATATAAATATCTAAAAAAATCCGATTCGGATAATTGAGTTTTGGATAATAAAGGTTATAATGTATTATTTAAAGCGGTGATGAATCCGGGCTGAAAGATTAGATCTCTCATGGTAAATAATTGGCAAATGTATCGTTTTTCAGTCTGGAAGCGGCTGAATGGCAAACGAATGAACGGAAACGTTGAAGTTCCATCAAGCATCTTCAGTCGATATCTTAAATTAGTTAATTAAAACATTTTGGTTAACATTCAAGTATTTATATATAAAGATCATTAATCAATCTTATTATTTTTTTCAAACGTGGTACAATAATGATTTCAAATACCTTTTTAATCTCTTAGTAAATTTATACAATTCCAAAGATTGTAAGCAAGAATTCGCTTTCTATTGTTATTTTGTGTATTGTGTAATTCTAAAATATTCTCTACAGGAATACAATAAATTGAATTTGGTATATTGTTGCCGAATGATTGATGGCATTTTTTCTTTATTGATTCATATTGATTGTACGATAACATGACATATGTTGTAATTTTATTTTTTGTTGAAGTATATTCTATTTATTATTCATTTACCAAAGGGCTAAACAGACATTGACAATTTTTTTTTATTTTTATTTATTTGTTAATTGTTATAGTAGATTTTGAATGGATACAATATCATATTATTGTTAGATTTGGGGTTACATAGTGGAGGTCCATTTTTAATATAAAATATATTTGATAAGTTAGTTACATTACTAGTTTTGATACAAATAATGACACATGTTTTTCCCGTTTGAAAAGGATCATCAGACAGAAAATCGCAGTGTTTATAAACAACTAAAAATTGATTCTAATTTTAAAGTTATAAACTACAATATAAAAATCGTTGTTTTTTTTACTGGACGCAGGAAGGGGGAAAGATAAAAACATTGATAGTACTACATATATTGCTGTACTTTTGAATACACAATTAAAGAAAAAACACACATCGGGGTTACAAGATTTTTACCTTCTGATTATTCTAAGACTTTTTTTCCATTTATTGTACTCATTCTTTCCAAGCAAAGATATTTAACTACTTTATAAAAAAGGAAACAAAAAATAAGTTAAATGATACTTCATGGTGTCCATATTCTACATATAAAGATTCACTACGGTTATCTAATTGATCGATAGTAAAAATTGGTTTCGTGAATCTTCCGAACACTAATTCTCCGTTCAAGAACACTCTGTACACCGACTCTTCCGAAAGAGAATCTTCCGAACACAGAAACCCCAGTACATTACAATATGAGAAATTTGACACACAGATTAAATATTTAACATAAACACACGTAGATGTGTACATTGTAGAAATAATTAAATATTTCGCTTGTTTCCAATCTGAAAATATTTGACACGGAAAAATCGGAAGTATGGAGTGTTCTGTTCACCTAACTAATAAATACACTAACTTTGAAAAAAAACACTTATTTCAATTTTTATTTCTGAAATAAGCTGTATTTTGTATGTAATGTTTTTTGAAGACGGTGGAATCAACTGTTTTGAAGACAAATTGTCACAGGACCGAAGAAAGATGTGCAAGCTAGAAACATTGTTCGTGGTGTACAGGTGTGTGGTGTGTGGTATGTGGTGGTTTTCACACAGGTGGTGGGGCGTTCTGTGTAGTGAAAACGTCAGCGGGGTGGAAAGGGGAAAATGGAGAAATACGGCGTGTAAGCGAGTGTAAAAGAAAACTGCAAACGAGAGAGCGCTGTCACGTCCTTCAAAAATGATTTCAGAGGTTTTCATCCACTCTTTTTCCATACCAAGATACCGAAAATATTATACTTTTGGGTAAGATAAAATTTAGAACTGTAATAAAAACAAATACGAAGTACTGAAAACAATGGACGGTGTTAAGAAACATCTCGAAGCAGATATGGCAAAAATAATGACATATTGATCATTTTTCAAATATTTGTTTACTATGCAGAAATATAAATTACATACTCAAAAAATAAGTCAAAATCTTGTAAATTGATCTACATTTTGCTCACAGTAAAAAATTAAGGCGTTGGGTTTGAACATCTTTTATAATTCTTCATTTACTTTTCAAGAATTAATTATGTGTGTGATTTTTTAGTTTAAACGTGAGTGGTAAGCATAATATTATATATCAGTGAATATGTTGCATTTTTGTTTCAATATTATATTTTCAAAGAAGATCAACAATTTCTACAATGACGTTGTAAAACTTTTAGCTGCAATAAAACAGGTGTGATTTATTTAATTATACAAAAATAATGTTTTTTTTTGTGTTGGTGTTGAAGTTTTTGGAAGGTTGGAAAACAACACGTCTCTTGTTAACCTTTTCATTTAAGTTCATAACTATTTTGGCAATTCAGCAACTAACGGTGAGTTCTTCTCTTTTATTCAAATTACAAACATGATGGTATGCTGATTAAAGTTATAAATTTGTATTGTCACTATTTAAAAAGTCCCATCCGAGATTCGATTACTTCAAACAATTCAAACATCGAGCGATGCCAAGACTGGTTGTTTCAAATGATAACATAAACACATCATAAATATTAAAAATATTTAACAGAAATAATGAAAATAAATTGCTAAAACATCGAAACACTCATGCAGACTCACTCGGAGCGAACGCGGCAGTGCCGTATTGACCCACTTCTGACGACGTTCCCCCGCTACCCTTCGAGCCCCGCGCCGCGACGCCTCCGACGCCCTCAGCGCGCGAAAATTCAGCCACACTGTGCTTTTTTAACACCGGATTAGAGAAAGGGGAATTATTTCGTTTTAAAATCTACATACTCAGGAAGTAAATGTTAAAGTTTTTTTCTTAAAAATAAAGAAAAGATTTATGTTACTTGGGAGTTGTACGCAGAGTATGAAAGTCGTAAAGAAGTGTGTATATTTTTATTTTTGTAAATAAAAAAAACTCAGGCAATGAATTTATGGCAAACGTAATGTACTTTTGAAGCAGTAAACCATTGATATAAAATTTAGTATTAAATAAAGCTTTGAAAATTGTTTTTAATCATGATGTAAAATTAAATTTCCGGCTGCGTGGTCAAGTATATATCGTCGTTGGCTTCAGTTACGTAAATCACAGGTTCAAATTCCAGTACGGATATTTTTATTAAATTTGTTTTCAATTGATTTATATTTTTTTTGCCCGGAGGTATGGGTGTTTTAAAATTCCCTTAAACCCTTTCTATTTTAAAAACAAGCGTAGCGAGAGCGATTAGCTAACCACTAGTCTTATCCTAGCCGTATCATTATATATCTATTGTCTTTGAAAAAAGGGAGGTTGAGCAACTTAGTAACAAGCAGTAATCATAAGATAAACTCTATTAAGAGTCCATATTCTCCACATTGGGAGCGATCATAAAAATTACGAAAAGACAATATTCCTTTGCATTATATTTCCACTTTATTTATTAAGGTCTGGATCAGTTTTGCTCATGGCGAGCATTGTCAACTGATAAGAGATATAATTTAACAGTGCTATTTATACAATAACATATTAAAATGAAAACGTGTAAACAACAATTGACATTGAAAACAATTTACAAATTATAGTCTACGTGACTCTATAGTTACACAAAATTAAAATGCTTAACACCTCCAACATACAATTTAAAAAATCATCAAAGAGTAATAAATGAAAATAAAGTACAAAGAAATGTTGTCTTTTATTAGTATGATGCTTTTCCACCAAGTATTGACAGTGAACATTATAAAAATGATCATGAAGATTTATTTAAATATGAATAAAACGCTGTTGTTTTCGTTCAAAAAGACATTCACTTAAAAATTCTCACTATACTTTGTCTTTGGCTATATCCATTACAATAAAATATTCATGAAGCAGGTCACCGACCGATAGCTCTGAATCTTTCAAGATTATACTAGTGTCGTATTGTTGAGAAGAAAGCGGTTGGGAGACAATGCGGGTTTTAGGCACTACTTGTTTTAGTTAGTTCCAAAATCACTCTACAACAAATGCCTCACTAACTAAGTCGTACAATTTATACAAGCTGAATATGTTCTTGTAGTTCTTTGCCGTGTATCAGTTGAAGTATGCAATGATTGGAGAAATTGTATTTATTTTTAAGATAGTAATACTATTTTGTACAGACAAAGGCATCCTATTCCGGACCCTTTAGTAATCTCGTGAATTAGGGATTCACAATTTTTCCACTACCGGTATTTCGGAACTGAATATTCACGATAAAATCGTGAAGAAATTTGGGAGTTAGGATTGAGAGATTGTAGGTCGTTGGTAGATTTAAAAAATAGTTCGCCGATTTTAGGAAATTTTCTTTTTTTAGGTGTTTCGAAGATTTAAATTTTTTTAGCAGTCCGATTTAAAAAAAATTGGAACTTTTTTAAAGCTCTCGCGTGAATTTCAAAATTTTTGTCTGGTTGCCTGTTTTCAATAACTGTTTGAAAATTTTGCACTTATTATCCTGAATCCCGAAAAGCCGGGATTTCGAGATCTGAGTTCCCGGGATTGGAGGCCCTAATACAGACCGCATTGGGCCAATTCTGATTTCAGCAATCGAGAGCTGTTCTGCACAGCCAAATTTCATGTGTCCTTCACGGTATCATAAGTATTTATACTAAGTGCATTATTATCAACTGAAGACAAAATAGTGTTAACTTAAACTTATTATAATTTTTGTGTTAAAAATATTAATTGTATTTTAAGAAACAGAAGAACTCGAAAATATTGTCGAGTGAGCATGTTCTATGATTGGACTCGTACAAACATAATTTGGTTAATTTATTGCACTGCCGTTTAATGTAGACATGTTCGCTGTGATAGGTCAATAGCAAATGTTTTCCATTCATTTTACATGCTTAAGTATATTTTTTGTAAAGACATTTTTTGTGTAAGCCATATTCATTTGATAGTTGAAAATGAATCTTTATATATGTATAGTAAATGAATTCAATAACATCGATATAAATTTAAAAGTATGCAGCAGTTATCCAACATTATGGAGACAAGTTTTGAAAAATGAAAATACGGTCATTATCGGTTGGAAAAGTATTTTATTATTTTTATTTTTATTTGTTTCATTAAAAAATAATTTACAATACCTTATACAAAGGTCGTTGGTTTCCGTGACAGATCTTACGGGCTCAAGTCTCAATACCAACAGCAAAAAATCTCTTATTACAATCCTAAAATATTGGGGCGTACAGAGAGCGATAAGCTACACACTAGTCCTGTCCAATCTAATTTATATCCTTTCTATTTACACTCTCTTCAAAAAAGAAGAAAAGTCGATACATTTAAAAGATTCAGAGTATCAGAATCACAATTTCAAGGCTTAGGGATCGCAAAAGCCTCACTTAGTTCTTAGCAATGATATAATCATATTTATTTGGGAAACAAACGTACGCTATACGTACAAGTACAAATAACTTTTATCAAGATGCCTACGGTTGGGTATATCTATAAATGAAATTTAAATGTAAGAAGCACAAAAGTAAATCACCTGTTATACTTTAGTGAATTTAAGACCATGTCTTTGTATATAGGTATCTGCAATCGTAAGCGTGAAAACACGACAAAAATCGTAGTATTCTTAATTATTTTGAATTCTTTTGCGACTGTGTATGAATGTCCTAGCAATTTTAACTAACCAATAAACATATGTCTTACTGCAAGGATACTAGTAAAAAACTTTTTTTTTTTATTGATTTATGGGAAAGCAGCTGTTTGTATTTTTACTTCTTACCGGTGAGATTGCCTGTGGGAAAAAAGAAAATCAGAATGATTAATATTATTAAGATTACAGTTGTAGCTAGAATTAAAATGTACGCTTTTAAACGACTCTTATACTCTATTAATTAAATTGTATTTATTATTTTTATAAGCAATAGTGTTGGGAAGGTGTCAAAGCAATCAATAATTAAATCAATGTGGGAAACGTCAACACTGACTATCTGTATCGAGAGAAGATAGCAAAATATAAGATAGTAAAGCTGAATACGAAACGTTAGGTCACCTTATCTGAAATGCTTCTTGTTGTACAATTTTATTCTCGTTTTATTTATTTAAATGCATTTCAATTTCAGAACCCAGCAAGACCTCGTTGAGCACGAACGTATTTCTGTACTTTTTACATTAAAGTTTTTGATATAAATAGATTTATTTTATGTCATAACTTCGAAGAAATTTTAATTACATTAATTTGTATGGAAATAGTGCATGAACTAAAACACAAATTATTTTTGAAAAAAATATCAAACGTTAGAAAAACCAAATACATCAATAATAACATTAGTTTTTTTTCAGCTTTAATTGGAAATTTATACCTTATTAAATTTTGAAAAATTGTCTGATTATTTTGATAATAATTGTTGAAAATAGAGCTAACAATAAATACTGTAAAAGCATATTTTTTATTTATTTATTTATAAAAATAAAAAACATTTTTTGTGATTATTCTACAACTAAATGAAATGATAAAGACTGGTTACACCCATTGCAAACATTTTAGTCGATTTATTTTCCGTTTAAAAGTGCTTGCATTGAATTCCGGATTTGACGGTTTTATAAAATATATTTATATTTATAAATTCAATGCCATCTACAATTGACAGTTTACACCATAAAAGTGACTAATTTATAATTATATAATGTAAATAGCATACTTTAAGTGTGTATATATCAACGTTATGAAGTTATCCGCAAGATTTAAAGCGTTAAAAGGTATATTTGCTTATATACGACGTATAAAAGTAAATTAGAACTAGAAAACATACAAAGTAACGAAATTTACATTGTGTTTGAATGAAGTATTATCTAAAAATGTTCTATGCAATGTACCTAACATACATATAAGTAAGAACGGAGCTTTATCATTGTTTGGAACGTAAAAGTGTCCCCTGCGGTGACAAGCGTCCTGGATAGCGCCTGGATCTCTTTAATAAAACGCTAAAATGCGTCTTTGTTACATAGCATTAGGTTGACGTCTGGCCTTCTCGCATCTTGAGCGAATTACTCTGAAAAAGATGAAATTTAACCTGTGCAAACGTTGTTATGGCACCCTTTGCGATGTTACCTTGTAAAAACACTTGCCTGCAATTTTCCCATCCCACTGCAAGATTTGTTAGCTTTCCTGTTAGTGGAATAAATTTATCTAGGGGTGACAGTAAATAAGCGTTGAATCGTACCCAAACATTTACCGTTGGAAATTTTACCAGAGGGCATGCTTTATTGTGGCATAAAGTGTTTACACAGAATTCATCTGGGTAATAAGAAGCAGCTGTTTATTTTTTTGTTATATTTTTGCATTCTTTAGAGATTATTTTTTGAAAGCATCATCAAAATTACAATTATGCAATACAAAATAAACATATTATGAATTGGGAATGTTTTCAGAAAAAAGATTTTGATTTGTTAAAAAAAAATCCACCTATTTGTTTGGTAATTTGTTTGTTCAGTACGAGTTTTAGTTTACTCACTTTTTATGAAAATAAGAAAAGTCTACAATTCCGAAAAATAGAAAAAAATATAATTTGAGATGTTATAATGTTCATCAATAAAAAAATGTTTCTTTCTCAATTAAGTGATATCTTATCATTGTGATTTTTTTTTTTTTTTTATATATATAATAAACAATTTTGTACCGTTTGACATCCAAATTATATTGAATTACAATGAATTTCTTGAGTTTGGAATTTGAGAACCAATTTGCCGTGTAAGTTCAGAGAAATGTGTTTGGTAATTGTGGGGTTATAATGCAAAACGTAATATTTCCAAAAATCTAACTTTTCAGTAGAGTTAAATACTATAATGAATAACGCAAACAAAATAACATTGCATAAAAATATTAGATAGATTTCTTATTTGAAAAGACAGTGTTTTAGACAATGTATATTAAAACTTATAGGACCAATCGATTCCTTAGGCTTGAATTACCCTATCTGCATACCTAACTCAATATCGCTCATTTTGGAAATAGTACGTTTTGCATTATAGCCCACCAATCAATTATCAAATTACAAAATTAAAAACGACGGCGTTTTGGATCGTTAATTTTTGATTATTTTTTGACGAGAACCGAGAACAGTTTCGCTTTGATTGTTTTTCATTTTTTTAATCATTTAATGTTGCTAATAAAACAAATCCGTATTCCTTATTTATTTATAGCGCGTAAAGTTTCAAACCAATACTTCTACCCAAAATACAGCTAAAACATTGGCGTGTATTTAAAATATATATATATATATATATACCTACGTCATTATGTTAATAAATAGATGATAATGAACGTTTTAGTGGACGTTTGCGTCGTTAGATTATATCCAAACTGCTATACTTTGGACGACTTTCAAAATAAACCGAAAAAGTTTTCTTCCAAGCCACTCAAGTTGATCCTAACTGATAGGTCGTATTATCCATGCGGTCATCACGGATGAAACTTGAAGCATATTCCATAAGACGTTCGACTAAAATAAAAAAAATACTTAGAAAGTTAAAGTATTAAGAAGATCTTAAACAAATTATACTAACTGTATCAGTACATCAGTATTGCAGAGAAAATAAATAAAATTCAACCAGTTAATGTATTTATTTATCACTGATTAATAAGCTTCAATCACCATCATTGACAATGGAGAGAATTTATGTAAAAAAAAACTTAATATTCAGTTAAATATTTTTGAAAGATTTAAAGAAAATTAAACTGAACACTGTATGGTGACCTATTTTATATTTGATTTTTCTGCAATTTTTATCTTTTATACATAGTATCACGATTAAGGAAAACATGTAATGTTAAAATAATTGTTGGTAAATATTTACTGGAATAATAAATGTGGGTTATTCTTTACTGTACCATATACGCTGCCAAGAGAAACACTGATAGTAAAAAATAAGTTGATTTACTTGAAATCTAAAAAAATAGGCTTTCGTTAATTTAATCGACGGAAATTAGCAATGTAGTTTTGATTGAACTTGTGAAGACCTTAGACATGAAGACTTTTTTCAGATATGTAACAAGACAGCAGGAGCAATTTGAAACCAAAAAAGAGGCTAAAAAAATAATATGATATACATATATTGGATTGGCTGACTTCGAAGCTCAATCAAGACCTCGATTTCAAACGATTTGCAAAAATGTCTCAAGCGGTGAATGGTAGCATTGCATGCTGTACAGAAAATAACAAAGGTATAAGGCAAACACAACTAGACCTGTAATTTAAAAGTAAATTTTAAAGTTTGTATTTAAGTGTGTGAACGTACCTGAATTATTTAGAAATTCTTTTACCTTTTATATGTATGTATAAATGTTTGCTTTATTTTCAACTATCCACTAAAACTAACACATCTTATTCTTAAAAATACTTACGACTTATGTGAAAATCTTTGGAACGAATTAATCACTTAAGTCGAGGACTTACTGTACATAAGACAGACAGGAATAAATATATCAACTCGAGCTAAAGAACAATTCTCATAAAATAATCTCATAGCAAACATTTTAATCCGGTATCTATCTGTTTACGTCTTAGTAAAAAATGTCCTAATGTAAATTCTCAAGAACAACTAAAAATCAATATAAATAATTAAGGCAATGACATCCTAAAATGGCCAAATAAATATATATCAATTACTATTGTTAAAAGACTTACACAGTTAACCTATATTTGTCGGTCCAAGAAAAACTAAAATCAAATTATTAAATATAATACTACAATTTGCAGTATATATGTTAAATTGTGTTTCTATAAGCTTATGCCTTCATCAGAAATATGTTCAAACTTACATTAACTCAGCTGTGTATTATGTAGCTGAGTTAATGTTACTTTGAAAATAGTTCTGATAAAGGCATAAGCCAAAATAGTCGTCAACCATATAAATTAAGGATTAAACTTTCTTTTAGAGCATTGACGATAGCTTTTAAAATAAAATGACTTACTTAGATAAGTTTTGATTTTTATTACAAAATTGACCTTTTATTCAATTTATGCATATTGAACCTTTTTCTTCTTGCGGGCCGCATTTAATTTTTTTTTTGATAGTTTTGGGCCTTCATTTATATGGGTATACTTTTCACGTAAAACAGCCGTGCAAAAGATTAAATTAATATTTTAAGATAATCAAAGATAGGTTAAATTATATTTAACCGTCTAATTTCGAAACCGTGTAAAAATAATATTAGGTGTATTTATTTACAAAACATGTTTTGGTTGTGAAATATTTAGGTGTACCCGAATATTGTATTTATAATTAAAAAAATAGTGCGATCTTTATATTTGTAAATTTTTAACACTTTACTTACAAGGAAAGGTGCAAGACTGAATCCGAATTTCTATCAGTAAGCCTATTTCTATGAACTGATTTATTCTACTTCATCAACGTAAAAAGCGTGCTCTCATTTATTCAATTCAAAAAAGATATATGATACTTAATTTAAGATGAAATATTAGAAGGCCGCAAATAATCAAATTGTCCGCATGCTGCGGGTTGTGTATCCTGGTTATTCATAATGAATTCAATGTTTCCAGGAATGATTAGCTATCTATCAAGAGGTGTTAGATATCGAAAATGTACTGAATTCGTGCTGTGCTGTGTAAAGTGTATATGAACATTCAATATCTATACAGAATTGAAAATATTTCATTGAATTTTTACAGAAACAGATACTTTCAAACAAATATCCATTTACTGAAACGGCTTTAAGTGTCAAATATGCAATCTCTTCGAAATAAATAATCCGCAGGCTTAACGGATTACAAGAAAACGTAGGACATTTATTAATAAGACCTATAATTTATCAGAATATTTCTTTGAAAAGTTTCTTTGTAGAAATATTGATATTGGACCTGAATAAAAATACTTTTATTTGGTTACACAACAAAGTAATTATATAACTTTCCAGTGAAATAGAATATAAGACTATCGGCTAAATGAGTTGTATTTTTATATTATGTTTGATTCAATATCCGCTCCCAATCTAAAGCGTAATTAATATATGGTCTCATAAAAAAGTATTTTAACATTATTATTAAGGTGACATTTAGTTACAAAAAAGCTATCGATAAAATTAAGTTCATTGGCTATTTTTAAGGATTGGTTAGGTTAGGTGTCCGATACTTTAATCGCATTAGTTTGTCATTTAATTTTATTAACTTCAATCAAGTTTTGATTAGCATTAGAATCAAGTTTCCGGGACGAATGCTATCGTTTGAATTTAGTAAGTTATTTGGAAACAACATCTTTTTTATGTTATGATAAATTCATAACTCTTTTACTTCATAAAGACATTTTATTTATTTATTTGCCGACAATTAACATTTCGTTATTAAAATTAAAATGATTCATACATAAAGTTATTTGAAAGATTGATTATTTCAGTATTAAAATCAAATATAATTTCAATGTAATAATAAATTTAATACTTCACTTTTGTTTTTGAATGTTACCATAGTGATTACTTGCTTACACTGACAATTCATTTGAATAATTAAACTCTTCTGTTAAATCATAAATTATCATGACAATCGTCACCTTAATACACAACTAGGTCTATTGATTCGCAATTTTTTTGAGATGGCTATATGATTTCACATTTCCTTTTAAAAAAACCAATCGAACATTATTTAATTATTCACAATAATAAAAAAAACACCGTAGACCATTTACTTTAAAAAATGATTGTAGCTAAGATGTATGATGTACGTTAAATAAAGTTTAAATCTTTATATTCCCAAAAATGATCAATTTAGAGTTACCTTCATAGTTGTCATATCAATGTGTCGATATGAAAAATAGACTTTAGATTTGTATTTAATATGTTTTGTATATGTATTTAATATGTTTTTATTATTTAAAGGTATGCTGCTCTGCAAGCTGCAAATATATCGTATATGAAAAAATGATGTATGAATTAGTGTTCATACAAAAAAATTGACATTTTATTTTTAACCCATCTTGTGTTGAAGTTATTCAGCAAAACAAAATTTGATCGTCTTTGAAAGTAATCATAAATTAAGATAAATCAAGCATGTGAGGTATATTTTTATTTTAACACATTTAAATTTAAGCGGTAATTAAATAATAAATACTAAACGTTTATCGATAACGAATGACGGCTTAAAAATATTTTTTCATTAAAAAAAGAATTGCATCAGTCTCCAAAGCTTCTCAAATATTCCTAAGAGATTTAAAGATGTAAATTGGGCCTTGCATAATGTAAAAAGCTTTCATTGCGTAAAGAATCTTTTTGTGAGAAAACAAAATGTATTTGCATATTTATAGATGCTATTTGCATAATTTTGAAATAATGAAAGAGACAAAAGCATATTCAAGTGTCACTTTATGGCTACATGATATATTAAACGAAAGAAAGATTTTTAAAATAAAGTACCGTAGGTGTGATTTTTTTTAATGAATACTTACGCACAATATTGTATTTCTTAATGCATTTATATAATAATAATGATTGTAAACATGGTAAGAAAATGTTTTATAGCATACCTTATTTTCTGATTTATTCTTACTGAACGTGTATGGAACTTAATAATTTGCTAATTGTCTCCTTGAATTTCAAGTGAACTTTTGGTTGTTTATATTTTCGATGATTTAAGTAGTAGAAACTTTGTCTCTTTTATGGTAGGGTTGTTCCATGTGAATGTCACATCTCTATCCGATTTATTCTTTAAAATTTACCAGAAATTACACTCAACTGGACGTGACTGGACGTTACAACAACACTCAAGAATTGGACGTTACTTGATTTAAAATTATTTTTTCGATTAAATGTAGAAAACAAAACATCCAGCTCATTTCAAATGCATTGCTTTAATAAGTAATGTAATGGTTTTTAAGTATTTTTTCAAACTACGTCTCTCTCAATTAAGTAACGTGTACCACGTATAAATAAATCACTTTTATTAAAAGAATTGTAGAGAAAATATTGGTTGTAAATCAATTGCTTAAATATTTATCTTAAGTTAGTACACAATGATGGGTTCAAGATTCAAGTCAGTTAATCAGCTTCTACGCTGCCTTGGCTGGTTATCATAAAGCGAGCGATGAGGATAATATACGTCGAAGATTCCGAGGATTCCAATAGTTGACGACGCAATCGAAGGAGAAAAAGTTTGAGAGCTTTTATCTCTCGACTACGTGACTGGCTGAACAAATCACGTGGAAGTTATAACAAACAAAACATCAACTAAAGAATGTTTCAAGAACGGCTTATATTCAATATTAAATGATGATATATATGCCTCTTAAAAACCGTCACGTCATGTCACTGCAAGGTAAAAAAAGCAATGTGAATGATGTAATCTCAAAAATTGGGTTAAGCAATAATTGGAAAACCTTTTATATGGAAAACACTGATCAAAATAAACTGTAAAGGTTGATCATAATCAAAAAAATAAATATATTTACTGGTTTTTTTATTGTCTTAATCTTACATCACATCAATGGCACCTTTAGAATCGTTGGCGAAAATATTATACAAAAGAAAATATTTTCTGGAAAAAATATAAATAACAAAACTCACCCAACACTGATCCAATGAAGTTTCGAGCTGATAGTAAGAAAGAAAGTGTTTAATATACTTACTTTAAATGACTTATATTGTTAAGATACAAGTTTTTATTATTGACGTTTAAAAATTAGCGTCTTATGGCTGAGGAAATATAATGATAATTTAATTTGATACATAAACTTCCAAGGTAAAATAGAATACTGCTGAACAATAAATAAGCTTGTAGATTTTGTTTCGTAAAATACTCATTTTATTAATTAATCGATCATGATAGAAATTAAATAGGTGACTACATTAGTGGAATATAAAAAAGCTTCCAAGACTAAAAATCTGGGTTTTTAATCAATTCAAGCTCTGAGATTTTGAGCTTGTAATTACAAACTAGTGGCACTTACGATATTTGCTTTAAACGAAGAAAGATTTTCTTGATTATATAAGTGAAAACGACTTCGGGGTTGGTAGAGGAACTGCCCGGTTTTCATGGTTTATGTAAAATTCATGGTGTGTCAACTGCATCTGGTGAGACCACTATTTATCGTGTGCGGAAATGCAAAATGCATATTTATAAATGCAATACGCAAAGAGAAAAACATTGTGGTATCATGTAGTATTTTTAGTATCATTCAAAACTTATAGCCATCTACCAGGCTGATTTGGCCACTTCGGATTAAATAAGATCATTAGAAACATTCCTTGATTGGTTACTATTGTTTTATCTTAATCACGATAAATCACTTAAAACATTCTGACAATGTTGCACGCGCTTAAATGAAAAAGTCTTCGCTCGTAAATAATGTTTAACGCATAATCACAAAGTCTTAGTAATTTAAGCAGGTGCCGGCTAATAATTTGATTTAAACTAAGCCACATTTTATCTGTACATCGTACATAATTCATCAATTTTTAAAATTCTTTTTTATGTCAAAGTATAATATATATATTTTTTTATTCATGTTTGCTCCCAATGTGAAGCTTATTTTCTTCTAATGGAAGTATATTTACAGAAGACTTTCTACGAAAATTGATTGTTACTCAGTTGCTAAACCTTTTTTCATTAAATAGAGTAGAGTTAGAAGGGTCGGAGTTAGTTTTTTTTCGCTTTAAATGTGGAGCATATGGTCTGTATAGATTTTTTACGAGAACTGTTTGTTACTCAGTCGCTCAACCTTTCTTTTTCAAAGAGATTAGTAGGGACATAATGATTAGGCTAGGATAGGACTAATTGTTAACTAATCACTATCGCTACTTATTATTAATGTAGGGTTAAATGTGTGGAAGGAATATTTTCAGACAGAAATCGGTAAATCAATTTAAAAAAATTCCGATCGTACACGAGGTCGTTTTGTAAAACTGACGTTATTATAAAATAGATTTTCTGCTTTAAAATGATATCTTCTCACCGACACAGATCCGTCATATTAAAGTTTTATTGTAACGTCGCATCAGCAATAATTAACAGTGAACAATATTGAGTTGGTTGTTGATATAATACTGAGACTCTTTCATCCGGTTTTTTCAATTCAATTATTTCTAATGAATCCGTCCACAATCAATAAATTGGTCGTATTTATACACCACGTAATGAGAGGTGAAGATATCCGAGGGGAGAGAGAGACAAATGTGACATATTCATGTTAACCCGACCCGATCGTGACGCGGTTCCTTTATTCCATTGCGCTTCGCTTTGCGAGGGTCTGTGTCTTCATGCGGAAGTGGATCGGTAATTCGACGCACGTGCGGAAAATGTGTCCGCTCATTCACATTTCCCCTTTTCTTAAAGATGAACATAGTCTCAAAATTTCGATGATACGTCAGACTAATAATGACATTAATTTAGATGGCAATCATATTTCTGTTTTGTATGAAGGAACCGTCTTGAAAATTAATTTAATAAAAAGACGACGAAGAAATTTCATTATAATATTGAAAGAAATATATAATGCCCTGTAAAAGAAAAATATTGTTATTTTTTTTTCTTTTGCAGACTAGGTTTGCTAAGTCTATTTCTTAAAAAATATTTACATAAATTAAAGTTATAAAACACTATTTCTTTATAATTTAGAATTTCGACTGAAGGTGCTTGATGGAAATTTCATGTCAAATTTGAATTATTAGCTGCCCGTCAGTTCGAGTACATTCGTGCACTGGATAAAACCAGAAGATGCCGAATGGCGAAACCCGGGTCGTTATCGACAAAATTTATGGAAGTGTACAGAATAAAAATAGTTCAATTTTAACTATTTCTTTAATTGTGCTTATGTACATAGTTGCTGTAATATATTATGTGCGTTGTGAAAAAATCTGGTTTCGAAAAAAATATTTTGGTGGCTGGAGAGGGGATAGGCAAGTGACGTCCTGTCATTTCATGCCAGTTGTTTGCAGTCAGCCGATTGACAGATTGCGTATAAGGCTTAAAATAATCATTTTTTTTTAAATGATTTTACTCAGATATCCGAAACTAATAAAATACAACTATTCTCTAACATAAATGTACACATAGGCCCATTAGAGGTAAAGTGAGCCAAGTGGTATATTAGAAAAAAAAAATAGTTGCTTTGTAATATTCAACACGTCTTAAAGTATCGTAAGATTGAAATAGTGTTATCTTCGTAAAATAAAAAAAAATGCAATCCACTAAATCACAAAATAAAGACGTGATTGTACAGGAAAAAAGTTTCACCATTTTAATAGTTGGCTCACTTCACCGCTCGAGAGGTTATTAATTACTGTGGCTCAAAATAAATTAAATAAATTAAATATTCTAAAATAGAAATATAAATTATAAAAATTATAAACATTTTCATAAAATTTTATGAAAAATTTATAGCTAAATTTAAATGAAAAATGCCTTTAAATGTTTATCTTTCTGGTGTCAAGAGTAACTTTTATTAGGACACAATAATTCTTTATAAAATTTTACATAAAGAAATTGAATATTTTTTCAATGAAATTCAACTCAGATCGTAAAAAACTTTCAACTAAAAAACAATTTTAATAGCCAACTTAATATAATAATACAAACATCAATGCCTACTCCCATGTTATGATATTAAAATATACTTAATTCGTTTTTTTGTCACTATTTGTTTATGGTTTCTTATGAAACATGAAAATAATAAATTGAAAATTGGGCGCCCGAAATTCGTTTACTTTATTTTATACATTTTTTTACAATATGTATTACTGAATTGTATATTTTTCGTAATAGTAGCCAGGTAAACGATAAATTGTATATTATATCAGCTTATTAGAAACCTAAGTAAGAATTTTGCCATTGTTTCATGTTACTGAGAAGAACTTTAACAATGTTCAATGGTATAACTATAGAAGCCAACATATTCCGCATGGACGTCGGTAAGTTCATTTGTATGTGTTGTAGTATATTTTGTCGGAACTTACTTGTTTGTCTTCCATATTTTGTTATACGCTTGTATTAAACTACTTATTTTTTAATGCTGCTTTACGGTTGCAAGTCATAGCCTTACAAAATCACAAAATAACCGTAGGCTGTGCTTTGAAAACAGACACCTGCAGCAAATACTATGGCCTTAACTTTGTCAGGAACACGGCGATAAGAGAGTGGACTTAACAGAACCTTACCAAGTACAGAATATAAAAAAAAACGGAATCAAACATAATCGAACATGTGCTGCGGATGCCTCAAAAGAGACTGAACTTTGCCTGTCTTTTTGGAGGGATCGCCTCGTCGAGGAAGCTCACCGATGACTCGGCAGTGTCAGGTGACGCTGAGATGAATCAAAGAGACTGGCGGGGGATAGAAAGTCTTGAAAGAACCATGTGGTGGTCATGTGCTCCAAATAGAGAGCGGATAAAGTTAAAAAAAAAAAAATCTTTTTGTCATACTAAAAAAGCAAAAAAAACAACGATTTGTAATTATTTAAATGTATATAATTATAAGCAATAAAATCAGTGTGGAAAACTTACTATTAAAAAAATGTTTTAAACTTTGTTTCCAGGTTTATTAAAAAGGAAAATAATAACAAAATCAGAAGTCAAGATAAAACAGAAATGTATATTTTAATACCAAACAGTTGAAGCATATTGAATAGTTACATGTAGAATTTTATTAGTTGGTAATGATTACTGAATCATATTGATTATATGATGAATAAGTTCTAGAGCCGATGTTGTCAAAACTAGTTATGTGTACAGACAAATGTAGTATATATTATACATGTATAAACAAAGCCCATTCTTCATCGTTTTTGAAAAAAACAATGTTAAATAAAAGTATCGTTTTCCAATGTCCGCTTTTAGAATTAACAACAAATTTTGCCGCAAATTCTTGCAATAATTTTTTTATCATGTAAAGGCTTTTAAGGGAGAAAACAATCATGATAAACCCTTTACCGCTTTATCAATACGGTTTGCGGGAAATATTATATTATATATTCAAAGGAGCTTATACTAAAGAGTTTTTAAGAAAAAATCAAAAAAATACAAAATTTCACTTATAAAATCGATCTAATAAAGTCATTTTGTTTTTCCTTTTTTAAAGATGACTATCGAGAATGACATTACAAATATTTAACTGTAATTCTCAAAAATATTTAATAAAAAAGCAATCTAAATAAAATTGTATGTGGGTAAAAGTAGTATCAATTTGAATGTTGGATATCACACAACGAATAGATTTTTCGTCGGATTATTATTACATCTGAGCATGCTATCTCGTCATAATAATTATGAGAAATGATTGAGCTGATTTAGAATTAAGTAAAAAGGTTTAACTTTTCGATCACTTGCTTAGATAAATTATAGTATTTATTTTGATTGCACTATTAATATATTTTTTTATAATTATTTGTAAATATCACTGATTTCCAAATAGTTTCAGGTGAAAAAATTTAAAAATTAACATTGAGACAAATGAAAAACTTATATGTTTGTAATATACTGTATAATAGATATACTTATTATGAATAAAATTATATTAGATCCACTGCAATGTATGTTATGATTCAATCCAACAGTCTGGAATTGCTGTTGTTGAGGAATCCTTTCATATTGTTTGTATTCTGGTTAATAGATTAAACAGAGCATTGGACACATAACAAAATCCCATTTAAATATAATTTTGCCTAAAAAAGTTCGAACAAAACAACCTGGAAACCTATCAGCGATATATTACAGTAATGATTAATTGATAAATCTACATAAATACTCAACGAAAATAATTATTCTAAAATAGTTCCAATGCAGCATTTTAAATAGAATGTGTTTAAAACAGGGCTGTGAAGTCGAAGTCGGAGATTTTTCCCATTGTCGAAGTTGGACTCGGAGTCGAAAAAATCTTACGATTCAAACCCATTAAAAAAAAAAAAAATTATGTGTATTCAAACCACAAGAGTGCACAGTGTTGGCACTGCATGCTAAGCTGACTAAAGATGATTTGATGATATACATATGTAAGTAAAAATTAAATGATTGAAAAAAAATTTTGGAGCCCGAGTCGGAGTCGTCTTTTTTACACGAATCCACAGCCCTAGTTTAAAGTGATGAAGTTTGACCGAGAGTAAAGATGAAATAAAAAAAGTTAAAAAAATAATTTTGCTACTTTAAATAAAAAAAATACTAAAATTATTTATAAAGGTACATAACAAATACCGAAACTACTGTCTCTTAGAAAATTTACAGAAATAAAATAAATTTTTTGATTGAGTTACCATGATAAAAGTAAATGTTGATTCTTGCCGTATAATTTTACTAACGTAATACAGTGTTATGATGCGATGGAAAGCTCTCTTGGGCTTCGCACAAAAAAGCTTTCGTGTAAAGGTGGTCGTATTTTGTTAGATATTGACCGGCATGATTTTAGTTTGCGGTGTTTGAGGGCTGGTGTACGTTTATCAAAATTAATTAACAGTATCAAGCGACAATGTGTTTACTAGTTTATGGGAAGTTAATTATAGATCTACTACGATACGAGTTTCCTTGATAATGTTTACGGTCAAGTCACTTTGCCATTCGGATTATGCGGTCAAAGTGTTTTGCCAGAGAGTGTTGGTGTTGAATACAAAATAGTATTATTGTTTCATTTCAGGCTTCAGAGCATGGTTATGATTGAATAAGCTGATAAAAAGGTTATGAAAAAATAATTCACCGAAGAATTTTTAATGAAAAATATATCTGAAAATAATCTAAATTAAAATCATGTCTGTAGCATTATAAACAAAAATAAGTAGATTATGTCGTCAGCATTTTTGTAATGAAAAAATAAAGAGCATTTTTGCGAAGGTGGGTGAATAATAAATATCCACTGTCACGCTAGAAAGCAAGTTTTTATTTTTATATTTAAAGGAATTTCTGTGATCTTATAAGTATAATCAATAGTTGCTTAAAACAAGTTTTCGGGTTGTAAGCATTGGTATTTATGTTTTGAGATTAGCTACAGAAAAAAAAATTTAGAGAATTCAATTTTTGAAAATTGTAATATAAAATTTAATTTGATAACTTTGATATTCCACTTGTTGTGTTACAAAATGAGTAGAGCATCTGTAGAGCATCTTTGAGAAAATATGATCACACTATCGCAACATTTACGAATAAATTTAAAAAGTTATAAAAATTAATTTAATATTAAAAATGAACTTCTACAAACCACCGAATCTAACGAAAATATTTGCGAATCATATTTATAAATTGTAAAAATATATATTTGCTTTTTTTCAGTCAGAATTATTTCTTTTTAGATTTAAGCAAATCTCGATTAAAAACAATGTCATTAAATTTAAAGCCACAGCACATAACAACTCCATGCAAATATTGGAGGAAAAGTTTTTGAATCTTTTTCGACTTAAACATGATTTCCGTTGCCATAACGATATCAGTTGAAGTTAAATTTAATAAGAATGTTGATAAAGTATTCCATGTGGTTTTATCTTTGAGTAATAATAAAGCAAATCTTCTGAATCCTTACATAGGGAAAATAAATAAGATGGAGGTATTAAATTATTATGTCAAGATATCATTATATAAGTAAAGCAACTGGCAACTAATAACCATTTCTCGTTAACACCTCCATGCCCATGATGCAATCGTAAATAGTTGAGCCATTAAATCATTCAATATTGTCAATAAGTATTTATCATTTTAGGTATTCTAACATATATACATTTTTAAAATTATTTTTTAGCTTCTAACTTAGGTTTAAATACTGTCAATGAACAGTGAAACTGAGATGCTATCATGGCAGGGAACGTGATTTTTTAGGATGGCATGTTACGGGTTAAACTATACCAGTTGAGATGATTTATGAGAAGTCTTACAGCTTCATATGGGAAAGATGTTATTACTTAAATAATACAATTTTGATTTAATATTGTATTTTGTGTGCTGGTATTGTAGTCGAATGGTCAACGCTTTATCCAGTTAAAGCATCATAACCCATAGAAACTTATAAAGATTACTTTTTTCAATCAATATATAGATTTTTGTTTTTGATGTCAACATTTCTTCCCGCACATTTGAACTTCAAAACGGGAAGTACCAAGAGCAATTAGCTTACTACAAGTCCAGTTATAAAGAGATTATTTGTCATATACAGTTACAGTACAGTAATGTTTACACAAATTAAAATTTTGAGCGGTTGAATAACAAAAAATTCTTGAAGAGCACCTTTTTTCAGTTACTCGATAATATGTCCACATGTTCCATATTAACTGTTGATATGTTTAAAAAAAATAAAATTGTCTAGTGTTTTACCTAAATTATCATTATAAAGTTTGTCCAAAATTCGAATTTAATTCTTACAAAATGAAAATACTTATAAGTCATGTAGATGGTGAGTGGAGAGAAAATAAATTATCTCATCTCATAAAAAGTTTTTAATGACTGCAATACTGAAAACTTTTCACGTGAAATCTGTCTGCGAAAACTTGAATATGAATTTAAAAGATTAAATTTAACCAAATACAAAATACCTCTGACTGCTTGAAAAAACCTACACAACTTCCAAATAAGAAAACGCTCTTGAATATTTAAAATATGGCTGTGAAATAATAACAGAATTTGAATATTTAAACCAGAAAATATACAACATAGCTCCAAAATTAATTAAGTTCTTTTAGAAGCGATAAATCAAACTAATTAAATATACAAGCTCAGCGTGGTATGGTAAATAATGTACGAAAAGTTTTGCTAAAAGGTTTTTAATCTATATATCATCATAATATAGTAAAGGATATTTATGTTTTTTAATGTAAAACTTATGGTAGATATAAAATACAGTGTAACGAATTTCATCAGAAAGAATAGTTTTTAATTTTTATGATTCAATTTTTTAAATATTTTTATTGTTTTTTAGACATTTCAGAGAGTTTATATAAAAATTTAACGATATTAACTGTTATTAAACTGATTTGCCATCAACAGTTTGATGGAATTCACACACAATTTTAAAGCACAATCAAGATCTGTTTTTTTCACCACTAGTTGAATATGCCCAATCATGACAACCGGTCTAGCTCAAACTAAAAAAAAATGACTACATTTTTTTAATGTTGATCAATAAAATATATATGTTTTGTTAGCAAACATAAACATTTCAAATTATATTATTTACAATTAAAATACTGCAGGCCTGTCGATATATGCCCCGAGGTATATTTCTGCTACTAGGAAAAATAATTGTTAGCAAACTTAATCTTTATTCCAAAAATTATATTATTTACAATTAAAATACTGCAGGCCTGTCGATATATGCCCCGAAGTGCGAATTTCCAGTGGTTCACGGACCACTGTGCTAAAAAAAGAAACTTGATAAAATTAACGTTCATCATTCAAAAAAAATTTTTTTTTTGCCAAAATGCAAGATTCTTTAAGATTATTATTACTATTCACTGGTATTTGTAAGTCTCCTGAACCCTTGAATAATTAAATTTACATTAGGTATATTAAAAAGTTTAAGTGTGCATACAAATTATCTATAATTGAGATAACTTGATCTCACGAAGTATAATAATTATGCCAGTTAACCATTCATTTAGCGCGCAGTCCTAAGGCATCCTGCTTGAAAACTTTGGCCTCTATGGAATTCTCCAAGTGTTGAAGATAATTTCACTGTTAAAACAAAATGTTCGTTCAGTGACGGTGAGAAACAGGATTTAGTATACAGTCGGAAAACAAAAACACATATATATATTCAGATACAAAAGTATTCGTACATATCTGTTTAACAGTTTAATCTTTATTACACAATATTGAATATATATGTCTTGTTTAAAGCGTATATATTCGTAGACACAAACACATTGTTTTATATCCTTATTATAAAAGTGTTATACTGAAAAATTCCGTCAATAAAATATTGATAAACACCGTTAATGTTATATATGTATTACTTCTTATCTAAACAAACATTTCAAAATAAACATTGGTTAGTTATTTAAATAAATTTAAAATTCATCAAAGCAACAGATTCAACAGCGCCTGGCATTTTGTTTTGTAGCTTACGAGAAAGCCTTTGATAATTCACACCGGAAGACATATAAGCAATATTAAAACTATACAAAATTTCAACCAAAATCGTTACCATTATTAAATGTCTGCATGTAGTGCTGCATAAGATTATACTACAGAATGTTTTGGGGTTTCAACCGGGGTAAGACATGACTGCGTCTTGGTTCCATTCTTCTTCATCATAATTTTCGTATTCATTCTGAGAAATTCAATTCCATCTGCAGCTATGCGACTTAGTATGCCAACGACGCTGTCATATTTGATACATCTGTAGAGAGTATACAAGAAACAATAGACAGGTTACAGATCGACTCATATCGCATTGGTCTTAAGGTCAATGCGAGTAAAACTAACGCGTTCTGCAACAATGCCGATCCAGACCTATACTACCCACCCAACTACCGTGGGGCAGAACATTGAGAAAGTCTATTACTTCAGGTAACTGGGGTAAATATCACAGGAGATCTGATTGGGGATAGCTGGAGCAATATTTATTCACTGCAAACAATCTGGGATCTAGAACCTAGTGCCTCTTGTGAAACGCATTCATTTTGAAGAAGCGACGATGGCCTTGACTTAGACACGTGCTGCAGATATCTCTTGAGGAGAAAACTTGAAGTCTCTTTTACCAACTGGATGGATCCCGCAATCACGGAAGGTCACTAATAACCAATCATAGATGTACTCGGTCTAGTTACGGGAAGCTAGGATACAATTGGAAGAAGAAAGTAGATTTAGATCTGCGGGGGACAGAGAATCTTATTAGAATCATGTGTTAGCCATATGCTATTAAAAAATAAAAAACTTCAAGGTTTTCTTATATTGTAATACCTTGTTTAAATCCATTCAATGATAAAATCCCAGCGGAGCAGATAAGTACAGAAATGTTGCTGATGAACGATTGAATCAAGATTTTCTTTTTATGTTTTGTTTGTTCTTAAAAAGAAAATATAAAGTGAATTTCATTCAACATTAGATTTTTTTAGTATATAATTTCAACTAATGTGTAGATTTTATAATATTTAAAGCTAAAACAAGACATTTTACATTTAAATAAATGTTTATTTTTTAAATACAAACATAAACAAAAATATGTACATCAACTGTCAAAATGCTATGAGAAATATGATGATTTTGCTTTTAAATATTTTATACCGTGAGTATCTATGACGACTTAAAAATAGTAGTCAAATAATATTAGTCATTACGTGAAACTGTTATAAATATAAAATAATACATATAATAAAAATAAAATGTTATTTTTTCATAAAGAACTGAGCAAATTAAGCAATGTTGAACTCTTCTGAAGCTTCTAGTAAACTTTCAGTCGAGCTTTCTGTTTACTATCATGCGAAACGTCGGATAGCTGCAAGCATACAAAGACGCCCGGAGAAAACTTTATTCATAAAAGCTCCGGTTGGATATAGTTATTTAGGAGTCTGTGTTGACCAGGCACATTTGATAGTAACGATTCACTTAAGCGGCAGCTATTGTTATATATGAGTTTCCTTAGCAACGGGAACGTAGTATCTTTATAGAAAGCGACAAACTTCCAATTAGTAGTAAAGACTTAATTTTTTTGATGTGTGTGAGTTGATAGTTGCTTTTTTACGTGATGTTTATGTATATTGCAAGTTTTACGGCGACGATCTTAATATAAAAAATCTTAACAGCTGCAGAGTATTTACAAAATAAAATTAACAAATTTATAAATATTAAAGAATTTCATTCAAATTTAAATAATCTGATAAAACAATTTTAAAATATTAGTATTGTCTAGGAGGCGTTTCCGTTTGTTTCGTATATTCAATATATAATTTTGTTTATTGCAAACATTTTTTTATATGTATCAGTGTTATAATATATATATTCATGACTTAAATTAAATATATGTAGAGATTTATTTGATCTAAAATGTGATATTTTTTTCATAATTTAAATCTTGAAATATTGTATTTACCCCGCCTCGTAAATAGACTGATGTAAACAAAGTTTTCGTTTGTTGAATTTAAAATAACTACTCATAATAATTTGAAAAAAAAATGATTGAAAGAAAAAAATACAATATAGCAATTCGTTTGCCGTCCGAATTGCGTCTATAACTCTCTAACCATTTCGGCGATAGTTTATTCTCATTCACCTCATACTGAATCTAAAATTTACTTTGTCACGCCTGTTTTCACTGTTTAGTTTTCCGTCCATTCCCTTTCAAATAATTTAGTAATACGAAACTTTGTATACATGGGTTAGGCATTAATTATACTATTGCTCCGATGATAGTGTTGAATGAACATACATTAATTAATTGCACCTAAATAATCGTTAATCTTATTCAAATTGTGATAAAATATAGTCCTGCAACGTGACTGATTGTTTTTCTTCTTAGCGTTACTGTTTTGTTGATATGAAAAATCACTGTTTTTAGTTATTGTGAGGTTATATTTTGCCAAAATTTAATTATTCTTTGAAAATATTTACATTTTATTTTTCAAACCGTTACTTCGTTCTATCGTGAAACACTCATGATGTTTGATATTTGAATGTTACGTCAAAAGGCTCTCAACTCTACCTCCTACCATTGTTCATAAAATAGTTGACTCTTCCTCACCCCAACGATAGTCTAACTCAAATGTTACATTCTAAATAATATGTAATATTATACATCTTTGATATATAGCAGCACTCCACTGATAAGCTTAATCACAGGTTGTAAAACACTGATTTAAAATATCAGAAAATTTTCTCTACCAATCCTTTCCTGCCTCTCTAAAGATTAATTGTATGTATTATTAATTTGAGTTGTGTGCTGTAAGAAACAACGTTTTAATATAAAATGTATATTATTAATTATTAATTGGAAATATTTTTCAAATCTTACGAATAAAAGACTATACAATAAAGGAAGGGAGCAGTATCATTTTACACTTTACACACCCTTTTAAAGGAAGAGCTTGCTTAGACATTAAATATCTGGAAAAAAAATACTTATTTTCACGATATTACTGCAGCACTTTAAACATCAATAGTTAATTGCTTTTGGCTCGTATTTTTCTAGTCAGAATTTAAATAACACTGGTCAGAATATATCGGTCAGAATAAATAGTCATAATTCAAATGAAATTTAAAAAAAAAACTTAGCCTAACCTAACCTAACATACTAACCAAAATTGTTATTAAATATTCTGACCAAAGATTGATTTAAATTCAGACCATTTAATTTGTTTCCATTGCTTTTTATGATATTACTTGAAAACTTTAATACAATATTTTATTTGTGACTTTTTAATTATCTGTATGTATATTAATAAATAGTCATTTGGTTTAATGATATTCAGAATATAGTAACACGAAATAATGGTAATACAGTTGATTGTTACATATAATTTAATTCGTGATTGACAATGTAATTGTACTAAATCATTGTTTTTTAGAAATGTTTGCATTTTCGTTGAAAACATTTCTAGCTTTCATCGAACACTAAGTGTGGTAAAACTTTTAACGATGCTATCGCTGGGAAGCAAGTGCTTTCTGAAAGTTATTGGTGTGATGTTGGGCACACGTCACCTGGTGCGCTATGCGTGATGAATGATAAAGGTAAGTGAGGTCAGAGTCCGGTCACGAAGTGCAACTTGCAGAATTTCTGCAAATTCTTACATGCTATGAAATATTCAGGGGAAGCCAACATACGACTGACAGTTACAAGAGCTCAGGACATACGGCCAGTCTTAAACCAAGACTTCTGCAAGTTGGGATGGATTATGAAAAATGCAGACAATTTATAACGAGTGCTTTAGTTAGTTCTGGGACTTAATGCTAGAAGTGCCTATGTCAAATGTATCAAATGTTCAATAGAGGAAATTGTTTGTTTTTTTGCGGTATCTATGTAGTCTATCTAGTACAGTAGTGATTATTCGTTCTTTAACTGCACAAGTGAACATATACACTTCTTACAATAAATCTCAACTTCTGATCATATATTTGAACATATGCATTTCTTGGTGCAAAGTATTCTAAAACATTATTGAGACATACAAATTAACTCTCCTTCTATTTAATCAATATTAAATGGAATGACATGGGGATTTTTAGCATAAAAATAATAGTATTTTTAAGTATCAATATTTGAGATAGGCACTTTTAGAATTAAAACATAGAGTTGATGCTTAGCTTTTTTTTTTAATATAATGACTTAAAAGTTTGAGAAATCGTATACACTAGAATTTAGATGACAGTGTCACCTGACAAAATTCGCTAAATTTGTCTCACACACACAATCTCTCTCTTTTATTTTTCTTACACATGTAGACGGATAAAACGTGTATGCATCTGGTGCGTTACACATAATCAGATAAATTAATAAAATATAATATATTGTTATTATTGTAGCGATATAAACATATTAAATTACGATGCTGGTCTTGCTTTATTATCTGATTTCGTCTGAAATTGTGGTTTATAAGGTGAATAAAGTCGACTCATAGCTCAGGACAACATGTTGAAAATTGTGGCATTCGTTCAAATTCGACAAGCACAATTAAATGTTATAAAAATGTGTAAATATTATGACGTTACAGTCCAGTCTATGAACTTTTTTGTGAACGAAAATTGGTACATAAAGTGAAAATATAAATTACAAATACATTCCTGACTTACTAAAAGCTAACGTTAAATTAAGAATTAAGTGCGATTTTTTGTATTCCTGAATTGTTTTAATGATTACTTTAATATCAATGACGAGCCGAATAAAAAATTGTTTTGGCTTGAACAATAACTATTCTTTCCACACGTTCGTTGACTTGTATGTTAGGAACAATGTATAAAATATGAGTCGGTAAAAATCAAATTGGCGTCAACATGCAAGTCTTAAAAACTTTTTGTCGTTAAAATGATGTAAAACTTTCGGACAATAATTAACTTTGTTACATACCCTGTGGAATATATCCGGTAAGAAGATTGAAAAGTCATGGTGTGTGATGACATTGTCACTAATTTGTGTTTTGAATTTGTATCTATAAATTCCTTACATATTTTTTGTACCAATTGTTTACTACTATTAATGTGTATTCTTATCACATCCGCGAGTTCGTTCGAGAAATATCTCAAAAGTTTCACAACGAGGTAGGAAAACATTTTAACCCAACGATCTCTAATTCACACTGCCTGAGAATCGTTTTAAACCTAGAGCAGTTCTGTTCGACGACCCTCCATAGATCTTATGTCGTCTAAAATTGACAATTTAAGAACGAACTTAGCATCACGAAAATGACTCTCTTTGTTTAAATGTTTTTTGTGTAGTGTATGTGTGTATGTATGTATGCGCATGTGTGTGTACATGTACGGATATAGTATGGGGGAAGCATATAGAATGTGATTTGCAAAATAATGCATATGTAGTTCCCGTGAACTTCTTATCTCTGTAGTGATCACGCCCTTCCGTCTGCAAACGATGGTAAGGGGATACAATTTACAGTTTTTCAAAATTTTTATCGATGAAGGAGACTAGAAAAACATTGACACTAGCGCGTCCTGGTACTTAAAGCTCCGTAAATTCGATATCCCAAAAAAAAAATCAGTTGAAAATTATCGTGATTCAGGTAAATGTGGAATAGGTACAAAAGAGTGTTTTAGTTTTTGAATACTATTCATTTATTATTGTAAAAAATGTAAAAAAAACTGTATAAGGTTTAAATAAAAAAAAAAGTATTTTGTTGATTCAGAAATTGAAGACAATGTGTAAAATATATGTATCATTTATTAAATTTATGATATTGACCGAGGGTTATACTCGGATCTTGAATATATACATCTAACATATATCTGAATATATATCTTGAATATGTCATTGTTAAAGTTTTATTTTACGAAGAGAATTATTTATTATTATAAATATGGATGATTGTTTTTTCAAAAAACGTATTATTAATTTAATGAATGAAACTTTATTTTTCTTCGAAGAATCTTAAAATTTCATTCTTTGACGTTGTTTTATATAATAAAATCATAAACATTCCAAACATTGCAGCGCGGTAAGATGTTATCACATGTGTAATGTTTTCTCTTTGAACGTGTTTTCTGATAATAGCGATGAAAAATATACAAAAGGGAATAAATTCACCGCAGTACGTTATTAGATGTGACGTGGCACAACATTAAAAATTTACATATCAGAATAGATTGTCACTTAAAATAATGACTTTCGTGTAGTGGAGCTGAAAATTAGTTGTTTCTTTTGCAAACAAGACATGGAAATTGCTAGTGTTTATACAAAGTTTTATTTGGCAAACATTTCTAACGTATAATTTACAAAAAACCTTTACTTTTTTGTCTTCATTAAAGAAATAAATTTAAACTAGTGTTGAAATATTTATTTTTACTATGCATTTATTTATAGAATAGCAAAACTTGTGGAAAACTAAATAAAATAATTCTTTTCCACAAAATGAAAATTGATAACATATTCATTTCACAGTGTAGTATAAAAACATTTGTGACACGTGTTTTGCCTCTTTGAAAAGCATCTTCAAACAAACTATCGTAAGGTGATTTACGAATAAACTTAAACTTAATTTTAATTCCCAACTTAGCCTTTTAGCTGCCGTAGATAATTAATAATAATTACATAGCATTCTGGCTATAATTTGCAACTATTAATTTATGAGTTATCGACGAGATAACTCGTCTCTGAGGTGTTGAGCATGAAAAAAATTACAAGATATCTCGTCTGTGGGAGCCATCGAGTTAATAAAACTGAAATTAACAAAAATAAAATATTAGTAAATAATATTTGAAATATAACAGGCAGCTCATAATTTTTACATTGGTTTCTTTTGGGCTTTAGCCGTCCTCATATAATTAATTAATAATATTAGTGTTTGTGTCTTAGCCCCCCTCCTGCGTCCAGTAAAATGTAAAAAATCCAATCTCAATTTTCAGTTAATTTGTAAGTAACCGTACGATAGATTATCTGAAGATGCTTCTCAAAGAGGTGAAATACGTGTCACAATTTGTCTCACGGCCTGTTATAGGCTTTTAGTAAGTTACAAATTACCTAATTCATGAAAAATACTATGTTCCTTTATCTTAATAAAGTAATTGTGTACTTAACATTGTTTGGGATTGTATACTAAGTTTAGTCAACTACGAAAAATAATATTGAACATCAATTCAGTTATATTTAAGAGAAAACGGTGGAATGCAATATTTGTTGCTTTTATTTTTTTATTTTATATTATATATTATACTTGACGTAAATCTAAAAAGACGACAGAGAAAAATGTACAGTTATTGCAAAAGTATTGAATAACCAGCGTCTGTCAATAATTTATTCTTTTAATGTAAAGAGCAAGTAACCATCAATTCCTTTATTGATGCTGCGGTTCAAAAACTAAAAAAGGTTAACACACAAATATATCTTAGAACATCAGCTGCTCAAATGACATCAGTAGAGATTTTTTAACATAAAGTAACAATTTATTAATGTTAATTGTTATTTATTTATCATAAACATTTTAAAATTGAGAATTTAAATTTTTGATTGCGTTGCATAGCACATAGCACATGTATACATCTAACCTTTACAAATGACCCCGATAATACATAGCTGTCGTGAGAATTTTTTTTTATCACAAAACTTACTTGCCAGTGTCATTATATCGACTGTGGAAAGGAAAAAAGACGTAACCCACACATAGAAATTTTACAAGAGGCACAAAAAACGTGTTTTGATGATTTTGGGCCATATGCAAATTATGAAATATCTACCACCTAGAAGTGCACGGAGACTTCTAAACTGGTGTTTAATTGACATAATCTAATATTGATTTAAGAAATTGTCCCGGAAAAACCTTTTTTTCAGTCTTTTTTCTTGGTTTCAATTTTCTCAAGCTCATCTTTTTTCAAACTTAAAAGCTAAATTTGTATACTAATTTGGCATTTTCAGCTTACATTCTTTTGATAGAACGTGTATTAAGTAAGATACATTGAGATTATCGAACAAATGTGTTTTGAAAAAACTGTGGGTTACTTCCTTTTTCCTTTCCACTGTCGATATGCATTCACAAGCGGTAAAAAAATGCCTATGGGTTAGTCATCATACTAGGGTTTGCCGTTTTTTTAAAACCTGGTTTTACTTGCATTTGAATCTCACAAATTAATTTTCAATTAACTATGTCGGCTTTAAATATATGAATTAATCTTTTTTTATAATTTAACTAAAAAATCATTATTTTGTCTTGAAACCGTCATGGTAATAAATAAAAAGAGTTGTAATATGTAGTTTAAAACAAGTATATAATAATAAATGTGCTGAAAGCATTTATGCTGTTTATTTTGTTTCGCGTAAAATATATTTTCTGAGTAAGAATAACGAAAAAAAATGCAGTAAATAGAAATGGTTTTATTGTAAGTGTCCAGGAAAACATACTAAATAAACAATGTTGAAAAAAAAATTCTCGTTTTTTTATTGGAATTAACATTTTTTTGTGAGGCTTTGAAAATCGAGTTAAAGTGAGTATGAGTTGTATTGTGATTCAAAAACAATTTTTTTTGAAAGTCAGTTTTTGTATACGTCCTACAATATACTGTCCAAGCTAAATATTTATACAATGTCTTAACATATGCTATTTTAGTTGTCACTTTGACAGAGTTTTGTTATATTTTTTATGTTGCTATGACGATCGAAAGCATATGAGTTTTACGTTTGCTGTCGGTAAAACAAAATTAATCGGTGAGCTCGATAGAAAAAAATGTGGATCCATCTCTCTTGGATACATTAAAATAAATTTTAATTTAATAATAACTGTGCGATATATATTTATTTAATTAAAATTTACTGCACGTTTGTAAATTGATGTTTTTATTTTCGTTTAAATTTGCATAATCATTTACAATTATTATTTAACACAATATTTCAATAATAGATACTTACAAAAATAAAGCGATAGTAAAAAAAACAGAGCATCCGAAAAACATTGATAAATAATTTGGCGATAAAAAGTTTTTCCATCGTTTCCCAAAACAATTTCAAACTCAAATTGTTTTTTTTTCTATTTAAATCGAAGCGTTAAACTGCCGACAGTATAATTTATTACTATTGCAGCAATACGACAAAAACTTTTGCTACTTAATCATTTCATAAACACCTTTATTATATATAATACAAGAAATCAAAATAGGGTCAATCACATAATAGGGTGTTTTTATTACTCTTAAATACGTTATAATATATATATATATATTTGATACTCGATTTTGTTTCTTTGTTAGTAATCGACATTAAAGGCTAGCTTGTAATCTACATAAATCAGGAAATTATCCAATTGTCCTTCTTCTATGAGTTGACACAAAGGAATTTGTGACCTCACTTTAATATTGATTAATTTACTATAGTTTTACACTAATTTTCAAAGTTAATCAAAGGATAATAGTGTATTCTAAATTGAGTAAATTAAAATGACTACTTTTCAATACATTAGTACGTATGAGATATATTATACATAAATAAATGAAGTATAAAAAAATGATATTCATTTGTATTGCTTCCACTTTTATTAAGCAATATCAGGACCGGTCTTGCTCATGACGAGCATTATCAACTGATAAAAAATATAAATAATTAGTATTGAAAAGAATTTTCAAATTACGAATAAGTGACACTAAATTGACTCAATTTAAAAGTTTAATACCTCTGATATGTAGTTACAAAAATATCAAAGAGTGACTAAGTTATCTATAATGATGCATTAATAAAGTAATTACTTAATCAATTAAGTCAATTTAGTGTCACTTATAAATAATTTGTTATTAATCTGTAAATTGTTTTCATTACCAATTGTTTATTACATCTTTTCATTTCATCATTTTATTTTGTAATTTAAAGTTTTTTGCCAGAATAACGAAGAAACATACAAATTAATAACAGCATAATTATGCGTCATATAATATTATATAATTGTAAGAAGGTATGCATTGACTTATTTCTGTTATTTATGTTATGAAAAGCCAATTCAATAAAACAATAATAGAGACAATAAGACAACGTATGAGATTTAACGCTGAAGAGAAGTGACTTAGTTAAATATACGGAGAATGGTAAAAGTCTAATAGATTTCAAATTGGTTGAAATATTGTAAAGTTTGGTCGAATACTTCAAAGAAGTTTTCGTAACGAATCCATCACGGCGTAAAAGGACCTCAAGGAAATCACCACTCATTCGCCTCTCCTTCAATCCTTTTCCAATTACTCAACGCTCGAATATTTACGTACGAAAACTCGAGCACACACACACACACACATGTATCGATGAATTGTTTTTATTTACATTTATTGAATGATATATGTTTCAGTAATTTGTTTTGTGATTTAATAACTATGCTTCGAAATGTTTGCTGCATATGATCTTGGAGTTTCGTAAGTTTTAGTCTAGGTTCTTAAAGGTCATAAGTTTTTTTCGTTGATAGGTTGAATAAACAATGTTTCAATTGTTTATTTCTTACGATAAGTTCAACAGTCAACTATTTGGGCTGAGCATATTGGTTGGTTGCGTTGAATTGCATGTGTGCACACAACCATCAAAATGCTAATAACGTATTGTCGAATTGGAACAGAGATGTTTGCTATGGATCCGTCCTTATACAGGCATTATCGGCAATCTTTGAAATATTCGATAAATCTTATCATGTTAAATTCTCAGAAGGATACTGATACATCTTTAATTTATTATTTGAATAGGTTAAATTTCCTTTTTATATTTTTTACATTGTTAAAATATTGGTCCCGTACAGTTCTTTATTAGGCCAAAACAACATGAGTAACTTCGCTTCTTTTCTTGACCACTATGAAAGGCGTCCATGAAACAGCAGCTGTATATACAAAGTGGAGATAGTAGGACCACCACAAAAAGTGCATCTAATCGAATTATATTCGTGTCGTCTTCCGACAACGAGTCTTTATCAAGTGACATTTATGAGGATTTTCGATTTAACTTCAGTATATTTGAAAATTAAAAATTTCTGTCGTATTAGTAGAGTTTTATTTTTTATTACCCAATAAGGAAAAGGTACGAAATTTAGTCGAGACGTTTGACTGTATTATAATGATACACTTTAAATTAGACTGCAAAGTTATCAACTTATCGAAAAATCAATTTTTTATCCGAAAGTTATATAAAAATCTCAAGCTTTGAAACCTTTACAGCCATAAGAATAAATATTTTAAGTATCCAATATGTTTTCATTCTAACTGAAATATTTAGCTAATTTAAAATGTGTAAATAAACAAAAAACAGAGATATTAATAAAATACAAAAAGAAGCCACTGAGAAAAACTTCGTGAATTTATATTCATTTCGTCACATTTGTTTTTATAACAAGACTTCTACAGACCAAACATCTAGCAATAAAATTTTCTGGTAACTGTTGTTTCAGCTGTTTTTTGTTGTAATACTGTCACATCATTGTGCAAACATGACAAAAATGTTTTCGTGCAAATCACTTTAGACGAATAAGTGTCATCTCCAAATGTTTGATCTTGCTTGTTTGATATTATGCTTTTAAATCCTAAATTATCATAGTTTTACAATAACCGTCCCTAACATCGTGTGTGCGCTGATTTATATACAAGACCTGCTCTGCTTAGAAATCAGCAGTTACGGGATTGGAATCTTGGCAAAGTCATATTTTAGATGTTGTTATTTTTGATTTTGAGAACTGTCATATATTAAATGTTTTACGTATTGAAAACTGGCTTTTATTTCAAAGGGTTACTTTATTTTGAACATAATTTTAAATGAATTTATATTGAATAATATTAAATTACTTTTTCCATGTGATTTTTTCGCCGTATATACATGCCGATATTCGTTTTTGAAACAAATATAACAAAAGCTTTTACGTTCGACAAAAGTAAAGTCTAAAATAACTTTAAGACTCTTTCATCAATCATATATTTTTCGTTCTGTCTAGTGAGGAGGTTTTTAGAATTTCCCAAGTGTACAAATGCGGTCGGTGACTAAAAGCGGTTTTACCCTGCTTTAACATGTTTTCGAAATGACGTGGTGTAATAGAAAAATATACCGTACTCTTATATGGATTGTTTGAAAACAAACAATAAGATGTATTATTAAAGAAACAAATCAGCAACGCAAAAACAACGCATATTCTAAAGATATTATTCTACCAGGAATATATAAACATATTTTCATTAATTTTATACATACAACAAATCGTTCAAGCTTACTTCAATTTGTATATATTTATGAGGGTATTATTTGCAAATACGGCTCGTTCCAAAATGGTTAAAAAACGAAACTTGAATTTCATTTTGAAAAACAATATACATTTTAAAAGTATATTTAGTTTTACATTACTTTAGAATAATATTTTGTATGTTATCAAGCCATGTGTGAAACTAATTTATAAAAATACTAATTTACAAAATTTATTTTTATTTACTAAATTACACTCATGGTTCATGATTCAACAATTTTGAAACGAGCCGGGTTTGCAAATAATAGCCTCATATATTAAATTAATCTACCTATAAGCGTATTTAAATCACAATGCTTTAAAAATATTGAATTTATATACTACTATTTTGTACTAATTCTACATTAATTTAGTATTACCAGAACCGGCTTTCCTCATTTTAATTAAAAATAGGTTCTGATAATACTAATTAAATATGAAATACGTATAAGAAAGGGTTCTTTTAATGAACTGCTTTTCCAAGCATAGAATGTGAAAACTTTAAAATTGATTTAAACTTTTTATTTGAAGCGTTGTTATTAATCAAAAATGGTGTATTATCAATGCTGTTCTATATTTTTTCAAGAATATCTTCATTCTTGCCATTTCTTACGGTAATTTTCCGTCGTTGATTGTACCAGCCGCTCTTTAATCAATGACATTTTTGGGTTACCCTTTCTAACCTTCCAACCCTGATGCCTCATTCTGACATAAACGTGCTATAAGTTGGGACGTATGCATTGTTTGTCACCGTGTACTTAATAGATAAATCGTAGAACTTAACTCTCAAACACATTAAGTGCACGCTCGTCAGCACTGGCAGGGGTCCAACTGTCTTACTCGGTACGAAAAGACGGGTTAGACCAAGATCACGTATGTCAAATTAGAAGGATGACGAAGAAGAAACCGTGACTTTAGTCTACTTAAGAATTAATTTTTGATATTATAAATATAACATTAATTTAAATTATGTTTAAAATAATATATTGAAAGTTTTCTTCTCTGGATAAAACTTGATTTTAATTGAGACACTGTTATGTCAGAACAGTAACATTTATTTTTTGGTATACTATACGCTATTAGTAAAACATTTATCTAGGCCTGATAATATTTTTATTGTGACAATCAAGGAATCACATTAAGCTCTGACAATATAGTATAAAGGCGTACATTTATCACGTATCAAATATTAATGTTGAAAACGCCCATACAATCGACACTAAAAACGTAACAACTCAACACCGATTGGCAGTTAGAAGTCATAACACAATATGGCGTCCATGCAGTGATGATTATAATAATAGTAATGGTATTATTAATGTAATTAATTCAATCTGTTTGCATACATTAAATGAAACAATTCTGTTTTGATTCGACGGGAATCGTCAACTTTTATATTCACCAAAGGATTATTTTAGCATGGCCTCGATGAAAAAAAGGTATCAGTAATATGGGAGACAAATCTCTAGGCCTGATCAGGGTGGCAGCTTAAAATTAAACTATCACCAAGTATAGTCGACGACGATCGGTAGCAAGTGTGGCATATGTTTACTAGGTACTTTTAATTTTCAAAATCCCTTATAATTAGTAACCATATTGATAGAAAAATATTATACACCAAATTGGTGTTATTTTTAGTCAGCGCTTTTCAATAACATATAAATTAAAAGGTTTTTTTAGTATGAGTTTAAGTTCCCCACCCCTGCTCTGCTTAAAAATTATTTCAAAAATAATGTCATTTTAGTAATATATATTGGTTGTTACATTTTTTTGCTATTTGGAGGTCTATTTGTATTTTCAAAGCTTATTAATTATTGCTTGATTGAAAGATAACATAAAAAAGAATCAAAATGATTTAACAAATATTTATTTATTTATGTACTGCAGTGAAATGTGATTTTCCTCATATTGAATTAATTTTTCGCTGAATAAATTAATACTTATACAATTAAAAGTAAATTTCGATCGTTCAAATTATGAACATTCAAACAAATGTTGTCACTAACGACCCGGGATTCGCCTTTCGGCATCTCCAGCAAACAGGTTAAACATAGTTTTGAAATTAAAAATATTGTAATTCCACCGAGCACCTTCAGTCGAAATTTTAAATTATACAACTGGAAATTTATTAGTAGCTGAAAAATACTTTTTAAAGAAACGAAAAAATCGTTTTATTTTAATATTTAATTTACTTTATTATAACCTCATTTCAAGGGATTCCGTCGATTGTTTTCTATATGATTTACATACAAATTATGCTCCACATACAGAATTTACCCGTTTCCTTGCCATTGCACAATCTCAACAAGTGTAAAATAAACATACATGTTAGCGTGTTGTCCCATATTTTATACGAACCCTGCTTGTTGCTTTAGGCCCGCTACTTGTGGAATTGTGAATTTTCCCGCCCTATATGACGCATGCGTCGGAGACGGCGTCGCGGAACACAAAGGAAATTCTACGCGCCGGCGTCGAAGTTACGCTACAACGACGGGGTGAGGTCCTATAGAATAACGCCACCTTGGTCACGCCATCTAAAAAAGATACTCTACTTCAATATTTGGCTTGATTATATAAGTCTAAGAAAAAATATCGGTATGATTTTTTATCAACATAAGTAATAAAGTAAAAGTGATTTTATTGACACTGGAAACATTCAATTAGACGGATCGCTTCATCAATTCTCTTATACTATAAAGTTTATCATAAAAAATGGTTAAGTGATTTGTTCGTACAAAACTATTTTGAATAGGATTTTTCCGCACACAAAAAAATGTACTTTGATTCTTCCGAAAAAGACTTACCGAGGAACTTGGAAACCTCAATTTGCTATACTTTTTCCTCAGATCGTCTCAGATTATCGTTTTTTTTTATAGTTCACCGAGGAATTTGAAATCCTCAATTTGCTATACTTTTCCCCAGATTGTCTGCGTAACTCGTTTTTTTTTGGCTCTTCCAATTCCAAAATCCTATTAATTTTCGGATTTGCTCAAAATTTCTCAATCCCGCAATTCCGGGATCGCGACCATGTCAATCCCGGGATTTCGGGATCAGAAAATTGAACGGGATCCCGTGATTGGATGCCCTAATCGCGACTTTGCCTGTGCTTAAAAGATACCGAAAAAAGATTAATATGTGCATATTATTTAGTAGTTGCTAACAACCTGATAAAAATTTGGCACCATTGAAAGAATTTTGTTTGGATGAATCGGAGATTTGGAAAAACTCATGTTAGAAAAAGTCTTGTACGAAAGCATTTTATAAGGGGTATTTTAAATAATTCAGTCATCATATAAGTTTTAATTTTTGAGCTAACATTTTCTCATAAAATGTTTCAAAAGAATAATAATTATTAGAGGTCCTAATAAAATATTTCAAAAGAAGTTATCTGATAAAAGTTTATTGGGAGTAAGCCATCCTCCTTAGAGATAACGTAAAAATGAAAAATATAATGTTCGGTTGAATTGTAAGTCAATTGCTTTCTCTATCCTCTTTTTATGGAAGTTTGTACAATTTAATCGCAAAACAGTAAGTATGGAAACGTCACAATCACGACTTGGTCAATTATTGATTTTGGAATTTATTACCATATTAAGAAATTCGTAGAAATACGTGATGTTTGTATTTATGTATTTAAAATATACATTGATATTGAAATATGAGTTTTTGAAAAGCATTTTATGTTTTAATATAATAATGCATGTTAATTTTTCCTTTACGAGAGTGTGTTTTTTTATAAATAAAGTTTCTTTAAATACTGAAATTTTAAAATACAAGTATGTAATAACATAACACCAAATGTTTTTATTGAATTAATTGTGCTACCCGACTCAGTATTGTAGAAATGTTTTATCAGTAGAAAATTTCACGAGGGTAACACCATTTTTTTTCTCAAGTATTATGACATGCTTCGATATATACAATTAAACACAATATCAATTTTGAAAAATAGTTTACTAAATGTAATCTTTCAAGTCTTGCCGAGGGTTCAAAACTCCTGGAAGTTTGTGTCATTCAGTTAAGAATTCCAATATGGACGCATTTACAGCGTATACGATAGAAAATATAATCAAAATCATTTTGTCAGTATAAATAATATTCACAAATAAAAATATTAACATATTTTGACAAAAAAAAATACTGTTTTTAATACATACATAAAGTAAAATTCTTGCGGTATTTCTTTTATAATCGTTATATTTTTATTTTCAATGACACTAAAAGTTTGTTCAAAAATATTTTATTGGTGATGTAAAATAAGTGGATGGATTATTGACCGTTTTTATACAAACAAAAAAACACTCTCATTAGTATCCAGAAAAGTGGTCATTTATTATTCACTATATAATTGAGTTTTTAAAGCATATGAGAATGAAATTTATTTTTAAATGTTGGTTGTGATGACCGTTAGAAATGAATATGTTAACAATATTTGTTTATTTCTCCTGTTTTAAAATCGGTTTGACTCTGCAAGTCAACATTGCTTTATCATGATAATTCACAAGTTTTAATAATATTTCGAAAACGTATTAAAATATGCAGTGTTTATTTAGAGAATTAAATCTCTCTGTTTTTCTTTCATTGAGCTAAAATATACACGTGGTTTAAGTTCATAGTTTGATGGATGTCTATTGTATAAATACATGCGTTTGACTCAATTTTTTCATCTTGCTCTTAATTTTGTTGTAAGAAATATTTTTATTATCCTATTATCGTTTTATTATGCTTTTAAAAAAGATTTTCATGACTTCGGTTGTGTAAGATGCGATTATTGAAAAATAAACTTTTGTGATTACTGATTTTGACTTTGCTGTAATATGAGGTGATAATATCGTCACCGTAGTAGTAGAACTTGCTAAGTAACATTGACAGTTCTGAGCAAACAGTAAATGAAAAAAATCAGCTTTAAGAATAAATTCTTTAACATCGATATGTTATGTTACATTAATAAATTTATATGTCGATTCATTTATGCAGATCTGATTCAAATATAACTAAAAATTAATAGAAAAGAATAATTGCCTGCCTTTGAATCAGAATTAATAATAATTAAAAAGAAACAATACTGTTTTTACCAAACTGATAAAATATTTAAGTACACAAGCTGAGTTATTCCAGGCAAAGAATTTATATCCAAGAATCTCTCTGTATACATAGTTAACTCATTTTTGTCAATTTTGTGACTGTTTTTGACAAAGATTAGTTATTTGTTATAAGTAAAAAACCATTTTCTTTTCTTAGAATTTTTTGATTTTCACAATGAAAAATGTAACATATTTTTTTTGTAATAAAATATTTTAATTCACTGTTTCATTAATCATTTATATAAATATAAAATCTTTATGCTTGAGTTATTGGTTAGATAAATTCAATTGCTTTTTTACTTCAGTAATATCAGTGATTCATTATTGAGCTACGAAAATTCAATATTAAGACCATCGACTTATCAACTCTGCGGGAATTTTCCTGTCGTGAAAGGTATTATGCAATTAACAATAACCACCCTGAATTTAAGGATCGATTCAACTGAGCTCACTGTGGTTGTGGTGCGTGACGCACATAAAATATCATATTTCGTGGAATTTTCTTTTTATATCGTTGGAAATTGTTTCCACTAAATGAATGCAGTTTTAGCAGTATAAAAAATGCTGTTAATGTGAAAAACTTTAAATGACACATTTCATTTTTTTCCGGTATTGCTTTATCAAATATTATAATTATAATACATGTTGTAGAAATTATAATAACAGTTAGTAATTAAAACCTTCATGACATAATTAATGGCTTCATTTGGTAAAAAAATAACTAAAAATGCCGCTAATCAAAACCGGTTTTGCTCAATATTAAAAAAAATATGGACAATTTATAGTATCATAATATACAATTACTATTAACTTGGTTCAGTTTACCAACTAAAGAGTATTTAACTGGAAAATATATTTAATTTTATTTAAATACTAGCCGGATCCCGGCAAACGTTGCAATGCCATTCAAAGAAAGAAAGTGTTTGTATTTTAATTGTGTTTACTGAAGTGCATGATTTATTTTTCTACCTGTTTGACGTTTGCTGCCAATTTATATGGTACGACACACACGCGCCACCTTATGTAACCTTCGTGCAGGTGCAAGCAAACGTTGTCAAAATGAACTGTATGGTAGACATACAAACATTGATCTTTATATATAAGACCTACTGTAAGTTAATTTTACTACGCTTATAACGTTCCTGGAAGTGCAAGCAAAAATTTTGTCAATGTATTGCAATCGGATGAGTGGTGTGGCAACGCATACAAGACGAACAAAAAAACATTCATTTTTATAAATTATATTGTTATCATATTTCAAATACAATACTTTAAATGTGTTATTCTGTGTAAAAAAATTAAAATATATTCATCGAAAAGTCAATAAAAAATTCATTCATCCACATAAACAATCAAGTTGGCTATTATGTACGATGAAAATATTTTTTTTCGGTCACATAAATTTATTATTATATTTTTGCAAAATAACAAAAACTATTGTACAGAGAAAAACATACAAATCATTAAAACGTAATAATCGCTAGCGCCAATATTAATTAGTTACGCGATGAACAAACCTTTTACCTAAATAATTCATTTCTCGGATAACGATCATGCAAATATTATTGGTTTTTACAATGTGTACAGTATAATTTGTATGTGATATTTAAATTATTTTTATTCAAAAAGTTCCACGAGAAATTACTCTGCTTTTTTTGTACTTGAAAAATATGCTTTTCTGGTTTTATTTTTGTTTTTGCATGTATTGCCTTTACGTGAAAGCAAACAATAAAGCATACTCTACAAATATAACAAAGAAATTTTGATTCTTATCGCACATGATTGAGATAAATTATTTGAAAACTGTTACGTATTGTATTTAAATGTACTACAACGTAATGATATAATATGTGTTGAAATAAATCAATGTTTAGCTGTAAATTATAGGGTGAATCAAATGCAACTGAATGATACAAACATTAACATGAATATTTAAAAGTGCAATAAACAATCAAAATACTTAATTTTACCTGCTGATATTTAGTTGGTTAGAGGATGCTATAACGATCAGGTGGGTCTGAGTTTGATTCCCAGTGAGGTCAATTCTCAACGAGTTGATCTCGAGTAACTTGAAAAAAAATATCATAGAGCTTATCTCGTATGATATTAAAACAATATAAATATGCGGCATATTGGCATTAATGGTAAAATTCCAAATGTATTTTTTTGTCATTTTAAACAGATCATTACATAAAACAGTGATGCATGACCCGTGTCCTTTTTAATCTTTTTTTGCAGTCCTCAAATGTTTTTCTCATAATTAAAATAAAGTTCATATTTTTAAAAGTAAATTATTGAACGCAAGCAACCTATTTCTTCAATGTAGCAGAATATTACGTAAGTCAAATTCAAAAAAAATAATTTTAAATTAAAAAATACAAAGATCGCATAAACTTTTCAAATATAAATACAACATACGTATATACCTAAATATTTCAAAATAAAAAATGTAAACACCTGACCCTCTTTTTTAACGGTTTTTTTGCACGGCTGTTTTACGTGAATATATCCTTTGTATAAAATGGAATTAGGCGTAATTAGAATTATTTGTTTCCTTGCGGCTCGAACCCATCATAATTTGTTTTTATGAGGCTGATTATAAAAAAAATGTGCGGGCCTGGACTAGAAGTTAATTAATTATAATGTTATAACACATATCCGTGGCTATACGATTAGGAATTAAGTCTTCTGTTTTCAGCAGAAAATCTTAGCAGCTGATTTTCTAGGAAAAGTGATCATTGTTTTGGTTGCACTGAAGTAACTACTTTTCTTCCTCCACCAACCATTGCTTTACCCTTTCTAAATCGTATACGAAAGTATCCAATTACATATTAAAGGTGAAAGATCTCTTTGACAGGATATTTCTTTAACTGGAAGTGAGCAACTATCATCTTGGTGAAATGCACTGATGTAACTAACTATGGAAAATTTTCGATTGTCAACAATTCTTTATAAATAAAATATGCTTAAAACATTGTCGACCGTGTTTTGAAGCTTTTAAATTTTCTTAAAAAAACGCAAAAGGTTGTTTTTTACAGTCTTAAATCGTAGTTTGGGCTCCCTATGTCATATATTTTTGAAAATTACTGAAATGATATATAGTTTTATAACAGCTCAATAAAATGCTCCCTTCATCTATTTTTTTTAAATACAAAATATAATTTTATATGATTGAAAATAAAACTCATTTAAAAAACATACTTCTTGGTATGGAAGATTTATGTTTAGCATTTAGTTATTCCAATAACTGAGAAGCTTTTTTTTATTATTATTATAGTTAGTCATAGGATCGCATTGCATGTAATTTCAGAATCAAAATTCTATCCTACAAACAGCCAATAGCAGTGTAGAAAATAAGAAATTTCCTTTTCACCACAAGTTAAAAAACCTTTCAGATTCTTGAGTTTGGTCCGAAGAACAAACTTAGAATCTAGCACAACTCGAGTTGTTTTTAGACAGTTAGTAAAACAACGAACAATAGGAACAACACACTTAGTTAATTTGCAAACATTGCCAATTCGCGTTGAAAGAAAAATTTGCGGGCTGAACTTTAAGCTCGGTAAAAAAGAAAACCATTTTTATTGAATCGTTGAAACGTTTATTTTAAACAATTTTTCAATCTTTTTAATAAATAAACTAAGCTGGATATTTTTTTTCCAGTAAGACTGTCAAAATTGACTGCCTTACTTTATCCTAAGCAATAGGTTAAGTATGGGTTTTCTCCAATGCCTTTTTCAAAATTCTAATACTGATTTTTACTATTGAACTTACGGACTCACAATGGAAAAAGAAAAAACAGTTCATCGAATTTCCACATTATCAATTAATCATTCTTTAATGCTACCAAAACGTGACATCGTTTTCCTTAAAATATAATATAACTACAAACAGCAAGCTGTCAGTAAAAATCTATTTCAGTTCAAAATTACTATACAAAAATGGTTCCGTCTCAATAATATTTTATGATTGATAATATTAAATCACCAATATGTCTTTTTTTAATATAAAAATATTTTGCGTTTTATATACTTTTTCTAACAAGAAATCAATTTTGAAATTATTATAAAAAATGTGTAAAAAGATTAACTAGCACGTAATTTGAAAAAAAAAATGTTTTTTTGATCGTAAATGTTGCGGAAATCATGACTTATATAATGTCGTTGGAAAGCATCAAGAAAGGTTTTTCTTATATATGTGTATTTTTGAAATTGTATCGACAATTTTTTTATATTTTCATTTTTCAGTTAAATTTAACAACATCAAAGAACCGTAGAAAAATAACCTTGCTAGTAGTATTTATCGTTTTTCTATCGTTACCTCTTTTTAAAAGAGTTTGTTTGTGTGCGAGTTTACGGTAAATTTTTGTCACTTATGAACCATTCCAAAAGTCGTCTATATGTTCCACACAAGGAAGAGAAAAAGTGTTTTTTTGTGATATCTTAATAATGTTCTTAATCGGTGTATAACATTGATAAACTTATTAAGCTTTGATATTGCATCACTACTTTTAAAATCTCACAAAACCCTATTTAAAAAAAAATCACTTCTTTCAAGAATGTATTTTTGAGAGCTTTTTTCAATGACATAATTGAAATTCAGGTAAGATTTATGAAGTGAAAAATTTATATATTTAAATTATTTGATTGTGTTTGTTGCAAACGGAACGAGTATTATCTTGTATTCATAATTGAGTGGTTCAACGGTTCATTTAATCTCCTACATAAAGCAGTAATAAAAAAATGATATTAGTGGAATATTGTTTACTTGTAAAACTTAATTAAACAAAGAAAATAACCATGTTGATTGACGTGTTGAAATGTAAAAAAAATTCATGATCAATGTCAAATTTAGATTTTTTTTCAATTACAATTTAAGACATGACGTGAATATTTGTGATGCTAATTCTCATAGTTTTTTTCTCGTATGCTCTTTCATACGCTGTAATTGAAAATATTAAAAAACAATAATGATAATAGTGTAAAATTTTATGATACCATCTGGTGCACTTTTTTTCATTTATAATTATATCAAATAACTATACATGGCCTAGTGTCATCTCGCTCAACAATCAAAAAAGTGTGACAAGTAAATAAAATGCTATATAATTATTTTCCTTTCAGTTTTAATATTATTGAAACACATTCTATATATCATTTCGATGCGATAAATATAAACGTTAATTTTACAAGTGTCTCTTTTGTCTGTTCCAGGTGCGGTGTAATGAAGAGTAAAAAATAAATGGTATTGATTTTATTTTTGGAGGTGAAAAGGATGACGCGTTAGATGCTTGATTGAACAGGGTAGGTTCGGAACAATCAACCCTAAGGCAATATTGGAATGGGGATGATCTCGTAAGTAAACTAAGCTGTTATAGGAAGAGCCTTTGCAGTGATAGCACTTTTTAAGTTGTGTCAATAATCGAAGCACGTTGTTGTGTTTGTTAATAACGTTGCATCTTACAAAGAACAACTAAACTAAAATTTATTTTGGTATATTAAAATGATATTTTTTAAATACTCTAACGTTATGTTAACGTAAGCTATTTAAAAACATTTTTTTTAATTTGTCGGGTCCGTAATTCAGTGGGTAGCATTTCTGTGGAGCGATTAGGTAACCATTTGTCCAGTCCTAGTCTCCTATCCATTATGTTTTCATTTTTTTAAAGAAGAGAGATTGATCAACAGAGGAACAAATAGTTTTTGTGAAAATACTTCTGATGAGATACCTACATTTAAAAACTGTATGTTACATATGTCAGGTCCATAACACAGTAGTCAACGTTGTTGACTTCCATGACGTACCTCACGGGCTTGAATAATGATACAAACACATTTTTTCAATCGATTTATCGATTTTTCTTCGAAGACATGTATGTTTTTGATGTCTAAAAAATCATTTCTCTTTACCATTCCTATTGTAAAATAACGAGGTTAGCAAAAGTGATAAGCCAGTTCTGTCCTAGCTCTATCCTTTCTATCCCTACTCTGTTCGAAAAAAGGAAAGGTTGAGCAACTGAGCAACAAACGTAGAAAGACTTCTGATGAGATACCTCTATTAAAAGGGCGTATGTTACATATTGAGAGCGGACATGTATTAAAACAATGTAAAAACTGTGTTAAATTAAAAATAATTTATCATATTAATTAAATTTGTGTTATTATTACTTTTTTGTAAAAAAAAGAGATTATTCAAACTGTCCGATATTATTGCTTTGAAAATAACGGAAAATTGTGTACGTAGAATTGTGTATATGTTTTTGGTAATCTCAGTTAAACTGTCAAATGAGAAACTTTGGAAAAGGCTTACTCCTTTGTTTGGTCACCATTTTTACAGTTTAAATTTGACAATCGTGAAGTAAAGACGTGGAAAATTCATTGTGGATATATAATATATGAAATTTGAATACAATGCAATATTGAAAGTACATAAAAAGACACATGTAATTTTTTGTTGAAAAAGAGATTAGACATTTTACAAAATATATAAAATAGGTTCCTGAATATTTTTACTCATATGACAGACGCAAAGAATTTTTTAACAAAGTTTTGTTTATTGTTTTGGCCAGGTAAATATAAATTGAGAGCATGAAGTATGTTTGTAGTCGAGAATATTTTAAGATTGTAATTTTAGTACCGTAGAATCGTGTTTCTCAGAGTGTGGTACGCGTACCTCCTGGGGGACGGAAAGAGTTTAGAGGGAGTACGCGATGCACCGGACATTGGCTGCAACTGGTGCAACAAGCGGCTTATATATTTTTATTAAAGTATATGTATTTTTGACGATGGGTACTCGGTGTTTCGAAAATTATAGAAGGAGTACACATATGTCAAAAGTTTGGGAAACATTGCCGTAGAATAAAAGAAAATGTCAAAAACTATATTTAAGTTGAAAAACGACTACAAATGAAAACGAAAAAAAAGGTTTGAGTAGCACTAACAAGGGAAAATTAATTTGAAGTAAAAATTAAATGCCATAACTTTGCGGAGTAATTATTTCAGAATTTGTTTTTTGTCCTCAATGTTATAATATATGAGCAAATTTGAAGGTGTCACTTCCTAGATATACAAGCTTCCCTTTTGAATACGTTAACCGTATTTGGTGCTGCATTATTCTACGAACCTGACAACAAAACACGGCGATCTTAATAAATTTGACCCTCTCCCGGAAAGAGGTAGGTGAATATATTTATTTCTGAATGGGAGCTGTAAATGATAACATTAAAAAAAAAATTCCAATTAAATGTTCATAATCCATAATTTTTGCTCATTATATCGAGTAAATATGATTTACAACGTGCTATTATTACACTGTCTATATGAAAAATGAAAAAATGCGACTAATAACCATATAGCTCTGTGGGAAATGTAATTACATGTACGAAAAATAGAAATCTAATATCAGTACGTAAACGTCAACATATTAAATGGAATTTCTTAAAACAAACCATAAAGCATATTTGAATATTTGTAAAAATATTTCCTAATTCGCAGTTATTATAGTTTTTTTTTCATTTAAAAAACAAGTTTTTTTGGTATTTTCATGTCCACTTTCAGAGAATCGCATTGGTTTTTGAGGGTTTTAGTTAATTTTTGGGGAGAAAAAAGTAGCATATTTAACTTATATTGTTATTTAGTAAATTAATGAATCAGTGAAATGACAAATTTTCATTGAATTTCAACGTCACACTAAAGAGCCTTGAAGATTATAAGACAATTACTATTTTTTGTTTAAAAGATTGATATAATAGCTATTGATTTACAATGCTACTAGTATTTGAAAGACATCACGTACTCATGTTGAAAATGATAAATATTAAATTTAAAAATCTATATTTGATATCGACTGCGTTGGGATTTGAGCATATAGCCGTCTGTCTGATCGCTGGAGTAAAGCTCATACTCATTAAATACAGAACCCGATATTTGGTTCACAAAAAAATATCTACAACAGTTTGGTCAGTTGTAATTGAAAAAATATTTATTATGTTTGGTATGCGTCGTGTTCCCTAAGGATGAATTAAAAAATGTGGTTCCAAACGTTTGTTTGTAAGATTACGAAACATAGTATTCTAAGAACAAAAACCTTGTTTTTTAACCCATGACCTTTAATGTAATTCGTTATCAGATTGATCTTATCATTAATTACGTGATAAGATTATTTTGCAAGGTAAAATAATTTTTATTTTCCAAAATCTAGATTGCCAAGTATTTTTTTATCACTGACCATTCGGATGATTTAAATTTTCGTTTTTAAATTAACTTTAATATAATATAGCTTGTGTTATTGTATAATCACGTTTGAAAGGTCATGTTAGTTAGATAAAAGTCATTGGTATCAGTACTATTTTTTTATACTGTATAATCAATACATTTTTATGAATTATAATTTATATTTCCAATTATAAACATGGCTTACTTACCAGCAATGTAAATAAAACATATTGTCAGTGATATAAAATATACTAATATACATTTGTGGAGTAATCAAAAAAAAAATGTAGGGACTATGTAAATTAAATATTTGTTGATATAGCATTTTGTAAACTGGTAATTTAAATTAAAGATTATCAAAGTGTGACATCCAATGGTTTATTTTGACTTGCAAGGGTTCAATGTCAGCGAATAACCAAATAAGAGTGTACGAGATGTAAATGAGCAGATCCATTGTAGGCAAATCATCATCAATATCCCATATAGGCGTTTTGAATTTTTTTTATAACACCTTACACAGATTTTGTTGATAAAATACGTATTATTCATGTAGAAATAACTTTAATATTATTTCATAAAATTGTAAAACTAACTTATTCTCAATAATATGATGTAACGCCCAGACTATTTTATTTATTACACTCTACAAAAAACTCAAAAATCAAATTGAGCAGTATTGTCTCAGTTATCTAAAAAACATTTGAAATTAATGAGTTAAACTTAGGTTAATTCAATATTGGGCAAGCAGGGGGGGTCTATAAAAAAAATCGGTAAATGATCTACGGAAAAAAAGAAGACATAGTTTATACTTTTGTTTCGTATTTAAAAGTATTAATTTATTGATTTGGCATTTACTTGGTAGAACTCCATTTTAATAGGGTAAAAATATCAACGTATTTCAGTTCTATAGTTTTTTTTTTATATTTTATGCGTTGATAGCTATTTCGACTTTCGCCATCGTCAGAACTATACTTAAACGTAAATTTGCTCAGCTATATATACTGGCTAAGAAGAGATAAACAATGCATCATATTATTCACTCTAACATACTAATTCAAATTATATTAACAATATTGCACTTATTAAATGTGATTTTAAATGATGATTATTAAATCACATTTAATGTGCAATATTGTAATTATAATTTGAATTAGTATGTTAGAGTGAATAATATGATGCATTGTGTATCTCTTCTTAGCCAGTATATATTACTGAGCAAATTTACGTGCTAAAAAATGCAACTTTATTAATGATTACGAAAACAAATTACGTAAATCCCTTACTGCGGCTACTATGTATGTATTTTATAATATACAACTATGATTTTATCCTAAAACCCTGATTTACCTTACTTCACGTTAATGTGAACCTAAAAGAATATCGTATATAGATATATTTTGTAAAAATATCGATAATATGAAAAGGTATATTGTCAATAGATACAAAAATGTCTACATATATTACAAAAGGTTATATTATTGAACTTTGGTTACTAAGAAAAATAGATTTAAAGTAAACTTTATTCAAACAAAAGTATATTTCATCGGAAAGTTAGTTATTCAATGACCCAAAACCTGTCAAAAACTGTAGCTTCTTAGTATAAAACCTTTTTTTCTTTGGAAGAAATCAATCTTCATTACGAGAAAGTTTCTTTGCTTTTACGTATACATGTATTTCAAAAGTCCTTTAAGAATAAAGTTTTTACGATTCCATTGGAAGCTTGTATATCGTTATGAAAAGAATAACATCAATGAAATGTAAAAAACGTCGAATAAAAGAAATTGCAAATTTTACTCCGTAAATTATATCACACTAGCTGTAAGCCCATTGACTTCAACGAGGGGATTTTTGTACATTATCGAAAATCATAAATTTAGAAGTTTACTGGCGTGAAGCGTGTGCGTGTGCGCGCAGTGTGTGTGGACAGTGTGTGTGGGGAGTGTATATGTGGGAAGTTTGTGTGCGATAGTGTATGTGAAGTGTGTGCAAGTGTGTCTGTGAGCTGTATGTATGTATTTGGTGTGTAGTCTGTGTGGACAGCAGTATATGTGTGTGCGTTTGGGAATTGTGTGTGTATGTGCGGAATGTTTGTCAGTGTGTAGTGTGTGGACAGTGTGTATGTTTTGTGCAGTGTGTATATGTGTGTATTGTGTGTACAGTATCTCTGTGTGCAATGTGTCTGTGTGTGTAGTATGTGTGTGCGTGCGTGTGTGATGAAGTTATTTTTTAAATAAAATCATAATATTTTTTAAATATTTAGCATTGAGCTACTTTCTTAAAATTCGTTTGGAACTTAGTTTAAATTTAAAACTAAAGATTAATTTTAGTAACATGACTAGTAAAGCATTAGGTGAGCAGTTCGGGAGTCCTAGCTTAAATTTGTATTCAATTATAATATTATATATCGCGTACTTAATAACATATGGGCGTATCAAAATTTCGTAATTGCGTATAACTGAAATGTACATATTTAAAAACAAAGGCTCTCAAAGAAAGTAAATATGTGCAAATATTCTACTGCACTTTCAACTACCCTCGTCTCCAGAGATGTACACTTTAGTAAAATTAAGACATCTCATAACTACTTTATAATATGTATACTATATAGGCCCTATGTTATTAAGCGTGTGGCGTTATAATTTATAACATAAAAGGCGTCAACAACAACAACCAGACGTATAAGATAATATCTGTGCTGTCAATTCAAAATATTACACATTGTTTATATTTAATACTAGCTGGCCCGACGAACTTCGTACCGCCTCAGAATCAATAAATGTTGTGTTAACTTATTGGATGAGTTAAATTCAGTTTGAATGAATACTCAAAATGAATTAAGTTCAATAAATGTGCAAAATTAAAAATGAAAAGTATTTTAATTACATTGAAATGATGTTATTCACGTGGCACAGTCGATAGATTTAAAGGAATGCAGTGGACCAACGATTTGATTTTGAATTGTGAAGTTGAAATGATCCACATCTTTGTTATTTGCTGCAAGAATTGCTCGTTCACTCAACCAATTATGATGTTTGTGATTAGCAATGATATTCAGGAACACTTTGTTGATTGT